>CM038214.1:286518024-286655478 GCA_021442155.1 Cymbidium sinense
ACCACAAAAAAATAAAATAAAATAAACTCAACTAAAAATTAAACCTAAACCTAAAAAATAAACTAAAATAAAAAACCTAAATTATAATAAATAAACCTAAAATAAATAAACTAAACTAAATAAAAATAAAAAATAAACCTAAATAAAAAAATAAAATAAACTTAAATAAATAAAAAATAAACTAAATAAACGTATAATCCTAAACCCTAAACCCCAAACCATAAACCCTAAACCCTAAACTAACTCGAAACCCTAAACGCTAAACTATCCCTAAACCCTAAGAATGGGCAGAACCTTGACATCCAGAACATCACCGTTAACAATGCTCAGTCTAGATCTAGCTGTGGAGGCAAAGTCAGAGGTGGTGGTTATCAAAGTGGTGGTGGGGAATCTAGAGGTGCTGGTGGATATGGAGGTGGTGGTCGGAGCAGTGGTAGTTATGGAGGCTGGAGGAATGATGAAGGTTACAACCGTGGTGGTGGCAGAGGGAGAGTTTGGGGATATGACGGTGGAGCTCGCTACTCGAGAAGCAGTGGTCATTCTGATGGGAATTGGAGAAACTGAAGAACGACCAATCCGATCTGCTGCTTATGGAACGTTGTCTTTAAAGTTGCGATGGTCTACTTATCTAGGTTTTGATTTGCTCTATGGGTGCTCATTTTTGATCTATGTCATCGCTTCTGTCTAAAACTTGGGGAGCTACTTGGTTGATGAAATCGAAAAGAAGAAATGTTGAATATGAATTTCTTCTCTGTTAAAAAAAAATCTTAAACCCTAAACCCTAAACCCTAAACCTAAAACCTAAACCCTGAACCCTAAAACCTAAACCTAAAAAAAAAAACTCAACTAAAAAATAAACCTAAACCTAAAAAGTAAACTAAAATAAATAAACTAATCTAAATAAAAATAAAAAATAAACCTTAGTAAAAATACATAATGAAATAAACTCAAATAAATAAAAAATAATCTAAATAAACTAAATAAACCAAAACTTACCCATTTACTTAATTTTCTTTTTAAAAAAAGACCCTAAACTCTAAATCCTAAACCCTAAATCCTAAACCCTAAACACTAAAACTAACCTTAAACCCTAAACCTTAAACCCTAAACCCTAAACCTAAAAACCTAAAACCTAAACCTAAAAACCTAAACTAAACACTAACCTAAACCTAAACCTAAACTCAACCCTATAAACCTTAAACTATAAATTTAAAACCATATACCCTAAACCTAAACCTAAACCTAAAACTAAACTAAACCTAAACTCCTAAACCCTAAAACCTAAACACTAAATAAAATTGACTACCTAAACCTAACCTAAAAACCCTAAATTTTAAATATAAACTTAAAACCCTAAAACTAAACCCTAACTCAAACCTAAACCTAAAACCATAAATTAAAACTAAGTCCTAAACTAACCCTATAAACCAAACCCTAAACCTAAACCCTCCTAAACACTAAACCTAAACCCTAAACTAAACCCCTAAACCCTAAACCCTAAAACCCTAAACCCTAAAACCCTAAACCCTAAACCCCAAAACCCCTAAATCATAAACCCTTACCCTAAAAAACCTAAAACCTAAACTAAACTAAAGAAACCTAAAAATAAAATAAATAAAAATCTAAACCTAAATAAAATAAAATAAAATAAATAAAACCTAAACCTAAACCTAAAAATTAAAATAAATAAAATAAAAATAAAATAAATAAAATAAAAAAGAAACTAAAAATAAAATAAACTAAAATAAAATAAATAAAACCAAAAAGAAACTAAAAAAATAAACCTAAATAAAATGAAACAAAAATAAAATAATAAAATAAAATAACCTAAACTCTAAAGTAAAAAAACCTAAACCTAAAAAATAAACCCTAAACCATAAATCCTAAACCCTAAACCCTTAACCCTAAACCCTAAACCCTAAACCTATAACCATAAACCCTAAACCTTAAAACCCTAAACTCTAAACCCTAAACTTTAAACCCTATACCCTAAACCTAAACCCTAAAACCTTAAACCCTAAACCCTAAATGCTAAACCCTAAAACCTTCAACTCTAAACCCTAAACCCTAAGCTCTAAACCCTAAACCCTAAAACCTGCATACCTAAACCTCAAACCCCAAACCCTAAACTTTAAACCCTAAACTAACTAACCTAATCCCTAAAATGGGAAAACCTTGATGGAACATCAACCAAAGCTGCCTAGGTCTAGCGGTTGAGGTGAAGGTGGAGGTGGCGGTTATCATAGTGGTGGTGGGGGATCTGGAGGTGCTGGTGGATATGGAGGTGGTGTTCAGAGCAGTGGTGGTTATGGAGGTGAGAGGAGTGATGGAGGTTACAACCGTGATGGTGGTGAGGAGAGATCTGGATATGATGGCGTGATCGCTACTGAAAGGAAGGGGTGGTTCTGATTTGAATTGGAGAAATTGAAGAACAACCGATCTGATCTACTGCTTATGGAATTGTGTCTTTATTGAAGGGACAGTTCAACTTATCTATGGTTTTTGATTTTCTTTATGGGTGCTCATTTTTTATCTATGTCATCGCTTCTATCTTAGAAAACTTGGGTGCTACTTGGTTGATGAAATTAAAAAGAAGAAATGCTGAATATGAATTTGTTCTCTATTAAAAAAACCTCAAATCCTAAACCCTAAGCCCTAAACTAAAACTTAAACCCTAAACCTAAAACCTAAACTCTAAACCTTAAACCCTAAACCCTAAACCCTAAACCTTAAAAGCACTAAACCCTAAACACTAAACCATAAATACTAAACCCTCAACCCTAAACCCTAAACCCTAAAACCTAAACCCTCAACCCTAAACCCTAAACCCTAAAACACTAAACCATAAACCCTAAACCCTAAATCCTAAATGATAAACCCTAAACCCTAAAACTTATAACCCTAAACCCTAAACCCTAAACTAACCCTAAACCCTAAACCCAAAACTAACCTTAAACTTACCCTAAACCTTGAATAAAGATTTCATTAGGAGTAGATCTAAATAATGACCTAATTCTAACATAGTTATGGTAGCTAAAGAAATGTCTTCAAGAGACTATCCCTTGACTATTAGAGATTTGAATACCCTAAACCCTAAACCTAAATCATATTATAATACCATATATTATAGTATAATGTAGCATCTTATATTTCAGCATGTAGTGATGTATTTTTGGATGTTATAAGATGTTTTGAAATGTTTTAATATATTATGGCATTGTTCCCTATAGTCTATATTAATATAAATAATAAAAATATTATTTTAATAAATCAGATGATGAAATTTGTTAAATTTGAAGTGGGAATTAGGTTGTAGTACTAAAGGTGTGCTACGCCACTTGTAGTCTAGAAAGTAAGATTTTATGTTCAAAATAAATATTATATGTTGTAGCAAAGTGTAGCATCATATATCATAATATATTGTTCTGTGCATTTTAAATTCTTTCAATATTTTACAATCATGCAAGCTACACTAGCATTATTTATAAAATGTTGATTTAGACTTTAAAATGGTTGAATTTGGCCAAATTCATAATAGGTAGAGCATGGCATCATAATATATTATTTCAATTTAAAATATGTAAGTGATATGACTAAAATATATAATTTTTTTATTATTTAGACTAATTTTATGATTTTTTTATCTTAAGCAATCCCTTGTGATGTGATATGCAATATAATATAATATAATATGTTATAGTGTATTATAATATAGGATGCCATAACATAGTGTAGCATCATGCATTATAGCATACTATTGTGTATTACTACTTATTATTTAGCATATTTTAGTTTGTTATAGTATGATGTAGTAGAGTTTGCATTATTTAACATATTTTAGTTTGTTATAGTATGATGTAGTAGAGTTTGCATTGGTATAATTCATAAATATCATTTATAGGCGAGACTATGGGATTTGGCCAAATATAAAGTAAGCTTTTGGGAACATCATTGGGGGTGTGCGATGGTGTGTCATTTAATCAAAAGAATGTAATTTTGCATCCAAAATAAATGTTCATTTTTAAACCAAAGTTTATAAATTTTTTGCTTAAAGGGATTCATTTTAAGGTGTAATGTAAGATAATATATTATATGAAAGCATATTAAAATATAATGTACATAACAATATATATATATATATGAATGAATCTTATTAAATGTTATTGTACATTTTAGTATGTTTTTACTTTGTTATAATACATTGGGTCAAAACTCATAAAAATGTTAATTTAAAGGTTGAGATGGAAGAATTTGGTCAAATTCACATCACACAAAGAAGCAACACCAAATTTATGCTATTTTGTACCATTTCTAATAGAAAAATAAAAATTTTACATAAAAAATGAACATTATCCATATTTTTAGAAAATTTTGTTATTTATTTTTTTTTTAAACTGATTCTAATGAGGTGTAATGTTAGATAATATATTATATTATAGCAAATTATAATATAACATCATATATTATAATATAATATAGTGTGAATTAACACACTATAATATGTTTAGCATGATATTGTGTAGTTAGTTTGAGCTTGCACCATCACAAATCATAAAATATTGATTATAATGTTAAGATGTAATTTGATCCAATACATTGTTACACTTTTGGTTGAAGTATTAAAGGTGTGAATAAAAGAAGAAATAAGATTTGATGATAATTCCATGCCAAGGACATGGAGGTAGGTCTGCTAGGGGATCACACATGCATTGGAAATGACATGAGGGGACTATGTCAAGGGCATTGAAGAAGAAAATATGCTGGGGATATGGTTTGAATTTGATTTGATTATATGATTTGTGGAAAGAAGATCCCTTAGGGATAAGAATCTATAATCCATTGAGGATTATGATTGAATCAACTTTAATTTGTTCTTTTAATTGATGTGAGGCACATATGCTAGAGATATGGGCTGAGTGCTGGGATCGAATATGAACCTTCCACTAGGGAAGGTTTGCTATCCACCAGGGATTGAGATTTGAGTTTGATTTCATAGGTTTGGGGGATGTATCCACCGAGAATAAGAGAGTTGGATTTCTTTGATTTAGACTATATTGGGGACGTTGGTTTAATTTGGCTCCACTAGGGAGGTTTGTTTTGAATTTGATTTATTTACTTGACATGTTTATATATGATTTGGGGTCCATTGGGAGAAGGGTATAATTTAACTCCATTGGGGAAAATCATGTTAGGTTTAATTTAATCTGACTTAATGTATAGACCTTGTTGGTGTGCGATGGACCCACTGAGAAGAGGCTATATCAACCTTGACCTACCTCAAGTTTACAAATCCAAAGTGATAGTCTACCACTGGTAGAGCTAGCCAACCTAAGGGGCTGGCTTTCTATGTGCAATGGTTGTGCTAGGAAGAAGGTGTAGCAGACTTATATCTTCTAAAGTGAGGAACAACTGTTGGGGTGACCTATTGGATGCACAACAAATTGAATCTCTAAGGTGAATCCGAGTCAATGCTACGGGGACTTATGTCAACTCAAAAGTAGATTAGTTTTATTTTAATTTCATGTGATTTGATATGGTTTAGTTTGGTTTAGTTTGATTTTGAATTGAGGGAATATCCATTGGGGATGTGTGTTCGGTCAAATTTGATCGATTTTATTTATCGACCATGTCGGTGTGCGATGGACCCACTAAGAAGGGGCTATATCGAACTTGTCCAATCTCAAATTTACAAATCCAAAGGAATAGTCTACTGACCGTGGGGGAGAGCTAGCCAACCTGGGGGTTGCTTTCGGCAACAATTATGCTAGGAAGGAGTAGCAAACTTACATCTTCTAAAGTAGGGAACAATCGCTGGGATGACTTATTGGTAGCACAACAAATAGAACTCGACATAGGGCCCACTACTGAGTGAATGCCATTAGGGAATTATATCAACTCAAGAGTAGTCAAGCGATTCCTATAGGGAGTTTTGCTAAAATTGGCCTAAAGATAGGATGCCTGCTTGGGAAAATGTATCGATAAGGGTGTCCTACTAATCCACAAGTGAATATAGATTTTGTTTATATGTTTGCATTGACCCTGTTGGTATACGAGGGACCGCATTGAGAAGGGGCAATGTTGGCTTTAACCTATCTCAGATTTACTAGACCAAAGGAGAATCTGCACATCTACATAATGGATTCTCTAACCACAGGGGTGGTAACTAGGAAAGAGAACTCCCAATCGATAGTCTGTGGAATGTATAAATGGGTTCGCAAAGGATGTGATCCAAATATAGTGCCCATAGGGGAGATGCTACCAGGGGCATTATCTTGAGCCTTGGAAAAGAAAGCCTATAGCTATACAGTGGCCAACTCAAGGATAAAGTGAAGAAGACTTACATCTACCATGAGTGGTGTATCCTAAGGTGCGAGAACCAACCAACCAAAGGTGTATCCATCAGCATGAGTGGTGTATCCATCAATATAGTGAGAACTAACCAACCTAAGGTGCCCGTTGGTGTGCAACGATCAATCTAGAAAGAAAGTGTGTAGGCTTACAACTTTCCAAGTGTTACTAATCATTAAGATAGTCCGTCATCGGAAGCACAGATGCTATTTGACCTACAATGACTACTAAGCAGGGAGCTCGAGGAAGGACTAGACCCGGACTTGAAGAAGTCAGGAGGGAAGGGGATGCTAGGGGACTTATCCTAAATCTCAAATATACTTGACCCAATCAGTGCATGAAGGCTAATCTAAGAAGAATGCCTACCAGACTCACATCCTCTTAAACATAACCAACATGAGGTAGCTTACCGGCCATGCAGTAAGTCCTACCAAACTAACAAGGCACTCATCAATGTGCAGTAGCCAAGTAAGGAAGGAAAGCATGACAGACTTACATCCTTCAAAGCAAGAACACCGCTGGGGTGACACACTAGGAGGGTAGCACATCAGCCCAACTTAGAGCAGCTATTGAGTGAGTACCTCTAGGGGTGTTATCTCAATTTAGAGTAGCCCGGGACAAAAAAATATGTGTTTATTTTATATATTTGTGTGTAGTTTTTGTTTGTGTTGTATCGATGAAGGATAGGACATCACACGGGCTCCTTACACCTACCCTAAGCACATCATGGTAGATTCATAAATAAGAATACTTTCAACATAGAAGAGATTGAATTCAAAATGGAATTTTCATTAATGATAATTATTTTTGAACATGATTTATAATATTTCTTTAAGTAGAATGCATTGATTCAAAACATTGGATGCTCTCTCTTATGATTAATAAGCTGATAAGATCCTCCTTGGTAGACCTTCTCTCTACCAAAGGGCCTTCCCAAGTGGGTTCAAACTTGCCTCCCATCTTACGATGGGCAACAATTGGTCTCCTTAGAACTAAAATAAGCTCTCCTACTTGAAAAGTTCTAGGATGGACCAACTTGTTGTGAGCTTGAATCATTTTAGCTGTACAACTTGAGGTTTTGGCATGCCCGCAGGTGTCTCTCCTCCAAACCATTGAGCTCTTCTAACCTCAACTTGTTGTTCTACTCTGTTATGATTTTGCTACCCATAACTATCCTTAGTGATGGTTGTTGGACTTCTAATGGTAGAAGCTTGGGACCCATACACTAAGGAGAAAGGAGTAGTGAGTTGGAGTTTTATATGTGATGTAGTAGGCTCACAAGGCTTCAACTAACTGCTCATGCCATTGTCGCTTATTGTTGTCAAGTGTCTTCTTCAGTATTTGGATGAGAGTATTGTTGAAGGCTTCTTCTAAGCTGTTTGTCCTCGGGTAGTTGATGGTAAAATATCTCCAATCTATGTTGTGTCTCCAGGAAAAGTTGTTGATCTCAATGCTCTTGAATGCAACACCAATATCATATATAATTCTTTGAGGCACTCTGAACCTATATACAATATGGTTCTTAAAAAATTAGAGCACATGCTTAGTTGACCTCTCTGAGCAGAATCACCTTCGCCCATTTGGAAAAGTATTCAGTAGCTAAGATGAACCAATGAACCTTGGAAAAAGGAGGATTAATTGGACCCACTATGCCGGTACCCCAACACTTGAATGGCCATGAGGCCAACATAGGATTTAGAATATTCAGTGGTTAGTGCAGGACCACACCGTGTATTTGACATTGGTGGCATCGCCTAGCCGTATCCATGCAATCTTTGATCATCAATGGCTAGTAGTATCCTAGTCTCTTGATCTTGGTTTTCATCTTTGGATTGTATTGATTGGTTCCACATAATACTAAGTGTACCTCAGCCATGATCTTACGAGCTTCACTTTTGTCTAAATAATGTAACAATGTATGATCGAAAGATCGCTAGTACAAGACATCATCCACAAGAGCATAGGAAAGTGTTCTTTGCTTTGTCTGCTAGGCCTGGGACTTCTATTGAGGTAGTTTGCCTTTATTTAGGTAATCCATGAATGGTTGCCTCCAATCTAACTCCTCATCCTTCTTGGCAATGGCAACCTCCCTTCAAGAGAGTACTTTTTAATGAGTACAATAATAATAAGGGATAAGACTTGTCTATTTTGGACCTTTATTGATATGGACTCATCCTCCAGACATGTTAACTCCTTGGCATGCTAGGCTAAAGCATATACTATGACATTCTCTACTCAAGGAATATTATAAATGGTAACCTCTAGGATTTGGGCCAAAAACTCCATGGTGTACTTGTGGTAGTGATGGAGCTTGGGCTTTATAACCTTATAAGACATAGTCATTTGGTTGATAACTAGTTAAGAATCTAAAGATGTTGATGTTCTAGATGCTTAGAGTAATGGCTAACTCTAGACTTGCAAGTGAGACTCATATTTAGCTTCATTATTGGTGTAAGGATTGGATAGATGATATGAGAATCTCATCACATCACAGTTTGGAGTTACGAGAACTATTCCTACCCCTGCCATTCCTAGAATAGTAGATTCTAGTTCTTCTCCTCTTTCAGAGGAAGTCGCACCAACAAAGTACATCTCCCAATGGTGAATGCTAGTATCCCATAAGTTCATGATTTGTTCATCGGGGAGATCATCACTAAGCAGAGAGTTAGCAAGAAGTGGGTGTTCTACTAAGAAATCTATTAACGCTTATCCTTTCATCACATGAAGGGGTATGAAGGTAATGTCAAACTATGAGATGATCATGGATTGTCATGCCAACCATTCAAAAGTTAGCGTCGGCCATCTCAAGAGATACTATAGTGGATTGATCCTAGAGATTAAGTTCACCTTATATGGAAGCATGTAGTTTTATAGCTTTTGGGATGCAAAGATTAAAGCTAGGCAATGCTTCTCAATGGGTGGATAATTAGCCTCAGTAGGGATTAGATGATGGCTAAGGTAGTAGAGTGCATTTTCCTTTCCTTCATCATTGGCATGAGCCAATAAAGCACCAAGAGAGTCATCTAATATAGTAGTGTAAAGTATGAGCGGCATGCCTAGGATAGTGTTGCTAGAATTGATGATGTCATCAGGTAATGCTTGATGTCTATGAAGGTAAGCTCACACTTATCATCCCAATTAAACTTGGCATCCTTTTGGACAAGTGTTGAGAATGGCTAACATCTTCCCGATAGGTTAGATATAAATCTTTTTAAATACTCCTACCACCCTTGGAATGATCTGAGTTGAGTTAAACTTTTAGGTGTCATTTCTAATATTGCTTTGATCTTCTCCGAATAGATTTTGATTCTCTGGTGTCAAAAAATAAACCCAAGGAATTTCCCTGATGCTACTCGAATGCACACTTCAAGGGGTTTATTTTGAGGTTAAATTATCTTAACTATTTGAAAACTACTCTCAAGTCAAAGAGATGATCTTCCTTTTCTCTACTTTTGACCATATGATCATCGACATAGAACTCGACTTGATGGTGAATGAGTTCATTGAATATTTGAGTAATAGCGCGATGGTATGTATATGACATTTTAAGGGCGAAAGGCATGACCTTATAGTAATAGATTTGATCGGGGTCTAAAAGTAGTGTTTCTTTCATCTTCATGGGCCATCTTTATTTGGTTATATCTAGATGAGCCATCCTTGAAGAGAAGATTAAATGAGATGAGGCAATGTCCACCATTAGCTCCGTGATTGGTAGTGAAAATTTGTCTTTTGGACATGCCTTATTTAAATCCATAAAATTGATGTATATGTGAATTTGGTCATTCTTTTTTTTAATTGGGATGACATTGGCTAACTAGGTAGAGTATTTTCTTTCTGGATAAAGCCATCATCAATCAGTTCTTGACTTCATAAATGACTTGTTGTTCTATGTCTAATCGCATGCATCTAGGAGCTTGCTTGATACAGTTAGCTGTAGGTTCTATTGCTAGTTTATGGACCACTGCGTTAGGAGCCAATCCAGGCATCTCTTCATAACTCCATGCAAAGTAGTCCTTAAACTCAATCAATAGCCTAACTAAGTCATTGGTTTTAATTTCATTCAACAAAGAACTGTATGTGGTGGATCTTCTTCAGTTCCTAAGTTGATTTCATTGAGCTCATCGATGGTTAACTTGATCTCTTCCTTGAACTCTTGCGGTGCATCTTTAACTTCAAAATCATTTGGATCATCTAAAGTTCTAAGCACAGCTCCTCATATGAGTTAATGTGATTTGAAAAGAACATATCATATTTTAAATGATTGGTGATGACTAAGCAGTAATCATCATCATCGACTGGACCCACTGTACTAAATCCTAGTCTCGGTCTTGATTGAGAGCTTATGCATTTGTTCTTTCATATTCTTTCGAAGTAATATGACCTATGCTTTGACCATGTATGTGGGATTAACCATTTCTTTGCTAAATTATGACCATAAGGCAAGTATCAATCAAAAGATAATTCTATTAAATATTTATATGAATCATCCTCAAGTTCTACATCAATTTCTTGACTTGAGGATGATGCTCTAGAAAAACATCTGAGTCTTCACATGGATGACATAGGGGCTTCCTTAACTACCAAACCCTTAGCTTTTTAAGAGGAAAGTTGGTTTAAAGCTAAGGTTCCCAACTGATGCCTAACTATTTCACATATAGACTTGGATACCCTTATGCTTTTCTTTGGAGCCTGATCTTCATCATTCTCTAGCTTAAGTATCACCTCCAAGGGAATCTACTACTGAGAAGAGTTGGCTGGTGTGCTAACCATATAAGAATCATCATATGAAATATATTTTAAGTCTATATGGATAGCAAGTGTACTCCTGGTAGCTGGGACATATATTCTATTGGGTGTCCAATAAGGAGGTTTTCCACCCCTAGGAAAGCCTCCGAACTAGCCTCTTCCTCTGCCTGGTGGAGGTCAGGTCATCCTACCCATATGTTTGAATGAAGTAATGAACTGTGGGTGAAATCTAATGTTAGGCTTCACTTCCTCCTCCAAGTCTATTTTCACTCCCTTTTATTTTCTTTATCATTTTCTCTTTTCTTTTTCTTTTTCTTTTTATTATTTTTAAACTTTGACCAAGTTCATATGAATAGACTTGTTGATTTTGAGGGAGGTAGTAAGTTTCATCCTCATATATGCCAACCTCATGAATTGTAAATGGCTTGAGATCTCCATTGACATAGTAGATGATCCCACCTCTCATGAACTTCATATGGTGATGTAGAGAGGATGGAACTATGTTGTTCTCATGTATCCATGGTTTCCAAACAAAGTGTTGAAAGATGTATCTGAGTCTATAATGTGAAACTTGACTTCGGTCTTCCAATCATCTATCTCCAAGGGCAACACTTAAGAGTCTTCTAAACACTAAGACTTCTCTAGTCATAAGACACTTCTAATAATTAGGAAAACACTTAACCTAAGCCTAAAGACTTAGAAGGGTTAACCATAGGATTAGGTTATGCCTTATGGATTAGGATAATCCACCTAATCTACAACCCAAATCCAATCCATGTTCACATTCTCAAACCAAACCTCAAGTTCAATTCAAACATCAAATTCAAATCCAAATCCAAACCCAAATTTCAAAACCAAATGATTGAAGCCCATGATTAAATCCAAACTTGAAACCCTTCCTAAGCATTGTGACCTATCCCATGGACTTAGCCAAACCTTAATCCAAATCAATCCAAAATCAATTGATTATCTCATAATCATTTTAAATCTTCAATCATCTTTTTAAATATAAATCAAATCTACATTCAAATGATCAAAACTAAATCAAACTAAATCAAATTAAATCAAAACCCTTCCTAAGGCATATGACCTATCCCATGGACTTAGCCAAATATTAATCCAAATCAAGTCAAACTCAATTGATTTTCTCATAAATCAATCATATTTTCACAAATTTAAATGAAATATACATCATCAAAACTAAATCAAACCAAATCAAAATCCAAACCTAAGCCACATGACCCAACTCCATCGACTTAGCCAAATTCATTCATTCCAAAACCTAAATTCAATTGATTTTCTCATGAATCAATCATACCTTCAATCATATTCACAAATATAAATCAAATCTACAATCATCAAACCAAAAAAAAATCAACCCAAGTCAAACCCAACTTAACCCTTTCGACTTGAAATGTTCAAATGAACCCAAACCCATTTGAACCGGAGCCAATTGCAATTGAATTTATATATCAATCCCAAATCCATATATAAAATCAACTAAATAAAACTCAACCCAAAGTCAAGCCAACTAAACCTAATTGGTCCACTTGACCCAAAGTGGCTAATTTGACCTATTTAATCCAAGTTCTAATTCTACCAAAATTGGATTGAACCAAGCCCATCAGAACCTCCCATCATGATTGTTGATCACCCTAGGTTGATTAGTTGTCCTAAATTAGGTCAAACCAAGTCAACTTCATCATTTGACCAAGTCAACCCCGTAACCCATATGAACCCAAACTAGCCAAATTTCAACCTAAGCTAAATCCCTTGAAACCAATGATTCATACCAAATCAAAATCAATATTTGAATATGACTTTTAAAGTCAAACCAATCCCATCCCTTTGGACCCAAGTTGACCCAAATTGTTCTAGAAGACTAAATTGGGTCAAATCAAAATATAAACCAAATTGAATGCAACCAATGGCTCAAGTTCATTCCAAATTGATTGTTGAACTTGACCAAAGCCATGATTGGACCCAATTGAACCTAATTGACCTACTTAGCCCAAATTGACCTAAAGGTTCAAGTTGGCCTAATTCAAACCAAATTCAAATTAATTGAAACCAAAGTGTACAATCATCTTCAATTGGTCAACTAAACCCAGACCAACACCTAACTCAAGCCAATTTGGTCAAATTGGTCAACTTAACCCATTTTACCCAAATGAATTCAAATGACCCAAACTAAACCAAACCAATTGAACCAAAACATCCCAAATGATCATATGAACTTGACCCAACCCTTGGTCAACTTAAACCAATTGGTCAACTTGACCAAACTTAACTCAAATTGACCTAAATGAGTCAAATTGAGCCAAACCTAATCAAATCAACTCCAATTGACTTGAAATTTGGCCTTACCCACTTTTGGCTCATTTCCAATTTGCCCAAATTAAATCCAATGCAAAATGATCATTCTACCCTTAGGTCAAGAGCATCACATGAGACAAATCACCCATGTAAGTGATTATTTCCATTCCTTGGCCACTTGGTACTCTCCCAATGGTGAACCTAGGCATCTAGGACATTGCCCAACCTGACCCAAGGGGTGGTTGGGTCTACCATGACCCATGAGAGTTGTAATCACCTCACCTTCCCCATTGGAGCATTTGAAACCCATAGGACACTCATGATTCCTCCTTGGCAGCCACCTCCACACCTTCAGCCAGCCAAGCCAAGCCAACTCACCTCCTCCTTACCACCCATGACTACCTAAGATGACGAATGGCCACTAGAATCCAAACCTGATCCCACCATCCAATCAAGATGAATGGGGGCTATACACCCCCTCATTCTCACTCAAACACACACAAAAATAATTCTTCAGAGCCCTAGCTAAATAAGAAGAGCTGCTAGAGCCATTCCCTAAGCTCCTAAGCTCGTTCCTTGATCAACAAATTCCATTCCCATCAGTTCTAAAATTGGACACTCCCATTTTTGACCTAACTCCCCCATTTCTCCATCAAACTCAAACTAACTTTGCACACACCTTCCCTAGACCTCGTCATGCAAGAATGAATTATTTCCCAATCTTCTGAGCACTAGAGGTGGGACTTTAATCAAATTTGAGCTCTAAATCATCAGTTCATGGCCTTCCAAGTGAACATCGAGGGATTGATCCAATTTCTACTCAACAGGGCTTTGTCTCCACTAGATGAAGCTTCCTCAATCATTTGAGCTACGGTCTTGACCTCTGGTGAGGTATGCTTCCAAAACTAATCCTTAAGCAAAATTGGTTGGAGCTTTTGAAGGAAAACCTTCATCTTGTGTGATCTTGAATGTTGGATCCCCTCCGATCTATGTTGTGAAGATGTGAATCTTTTGGATTGATCCAAGCTTGGGTAAGCTCGAATCAAGAGAGCAATGGTAGACAAACTCCATTCTCCCTCACTTGCATGACATTAGAACATGCACCGTCTGTTCCACGTGATCAGAATGTTAGATTTGCTAGATCGATCTGATTTAATCTTATTAAGCTCTAAGATTAATCATAGCCATCCAATCTTAGATTGGATTGCGGATGAGAAAGTGCGTCGGCCACCACCACGTAGGCGCTAAGTCAGATAAGTTTTAAGTAGCCAATCTCATGTACAAAGAGTGCCACATACCAATAGGATTACAGTTTAATTAATCTTTACTAATCATTTTAATGGTCGAAACTTTCTAAAAATGATAAAAAAATCATAAAGAAATAAAATATATAAATAAATATTCATTTTAAAAGTATTTTAGAAGAGAATTAATTAAAAATGATCTTAACTAATATTGAATAGTAATTAAAGTTTAATTATGAAATTAATTAGCTTAATTACTCATAATTACATGAGCAATTAATCCCAAATTATGTAGGATAATTTAATGGCATGACCTCTACCTCATTATTTTCTTGGAATTTATTACTCACTTAATTAAGAAAATTGACTAATTAAACCTTAACTACTCTTTTAAGTTAATTAATGATTAACTAATCCCATGAATATTAACAAATTGGTTAATTAAGTTTATTAATCATTGTTCAATAGTAAGTGAACTAAGGAATAGGGTTGGGACCCCTTTCCTTAAGTTCATTCACCCTTTTTTAAAATGAAATTAAGATTTAATTAATTAATTAAATCACTTAATCAAATTGAAATCTTAATCACATCAATTAATTAAATCATGGGGTAGATCTTTAAGTGTTTAATAACCTAAAGTAATTTAATGAAAATATGGTTAGTCCACATGGGAAAACCATAAATGTAATTAATTAAGTCCTTTAATCTAAATAACTATTAATCATGATCCAATTACATTAGGATCCTTTTATTTCCTATGATCATTGCAAGTTTATTTTACATGGATATCATGTTTGCTCATTTATTTAGTTAATTACATTAAGGTGACATAGACAAGGATAATTAATTCATCTAATTAAGGGATCAACTTAATTAACCCATAAAATCAACTTAATTACATTTCCTTAAATTAAATCAAATCACTAATGTGGGAATGGGTTTAAAACATCAAGTGATGATTTCTCTTCTCCTCTTTAGATCAAATCAAATCCAAAACACAATTAATAAAGAAGCTTTGCTTCACTTTATATAATCTTATTTGATTTGATTGTCCTTAAGAACTAGTTTTGTTGAATGAATCTCATGCTTAAATTTAATTGTCCTCATTCCAATCATGTTAAATTTGGTAAGTCATTTGAATTCATGCATCCATCTTTTTAAAATCAAGTAAAATAAAATGGATTTCCTTTATGTAATATTGCATGTGCTGATTTAATTTAATATATGCGTGACTATTATCACTATTAAATCCAAATGTATATTTTTTGAAATCTTATAAATGATTAATAATATGTGTTATGATGCTAGTTATAAATACATAAGAAATGCATGTGCTTATAGCTTAAGTGTATGAATGTTGAGTTATCTTTCCTCTATTCAAGTGTTGATTTATATAAGATTGAATGATAATGGGTATATAGTATGGACATCCCGGGAACACGAGGCTTTAGCTTGCCCCAACAAGGCCATTTGATTACCTCACTTCCCTAGTTTAATAATGATACATACCCATTTGATTTCATTCTTATGTATTTCAAAATTAGAATTTGGATAGAGCTTTAATTCATATATATAAATGATTAAATAAAAAAATATATAATCTTTGCATGGTTTTCTTTCCCTCATTTATGTATACATCCATGTGTGTCCAAGAAAATCAAGTATATAGTCTGAACATCCCGAGAATATGAGGCTTTAGTTATCCTCTAGGAGGTCATTTGATTACCTCACTTTCCCGGTTTAACAAAGACATGTACTTGCCTATATCTTTGTACATGTATATATATATATGTGATTAGTGAATGAAAATTCTATTTTACATTAAAATTGCATGCATTCATAATTGACTAAGTGGTTGAATTAATTAGCCATATGATTTGGAGCTTTCCTATGTTGTATACAATTTATATATGTTTGAATGCAAATGAGCATATAGTCTAGACATCCCGAGATAAGGCTTTAGCTAGCTCCAAGGAGGTCATTTGATTACCTCACTTCCCTGATTTAACAATGGCACATGCCTATTTAATTTCATTCTTATGTCCTTTTTGTTTAGGAATTTGAATAAAGTTTTAAATTAATATGTATAAATAATTCAATCAAATAAAATATAAATTCTAAACATACATATACATTCATCATTTAAGTGTGCTAAAATATGTTGCATGCATAGATACACTTAAGATTAAATCATTTTCATGTTACATGTGATGGAAAGGAATGATTTAATATATGTCATGTGGTAGTAATTGAATTAAATTAATCTTAAGATGCCTTTCATTTTGAATAGGATTATTTAAATTGAACCTAAACTTAGGATTAATAAAATCATTTAATAAGCCATTCACTAAAGAGAACTAAATCAAATTAATATACTTTAGAAAGTGACTAAAGGTAGGGATGAAAGAGTGCAATCCTATTTCCTCTCTTTATAACACTTAGTTGCTAAGTGTAATCAAATGAAACAAAAGAAATCACAAATTAAATTTGTCAAATCAATTAAACTACTTCAAGTGAAATCAACTTTTCATGTTAAATTGAATCCTTCTACACTTAGAAAATACGACACTAATGCCTAACAAGACTTACCACACAAGCCTTAATACACACATTAGAATTAAGTCACCACTTCAAGCTCTAAGTTAGGATGGTGTATGATGTGATGTATGTTTTATTTTATAATGTCTTATTTTAGATTAGATGTTAGGGTGTATGCTTCGTAGACTGGAAGATAGGCCAATATTATCCTAATCATGTTTTCAGTAGGAGATTATGCTTAAGGGATGCTTAAAAATAAATATGAATTATCTTTTTGATGGTTGTTTATATCCTTATGCATAATCCAAGATAGGATAGGTGGGCTTAGTTACCTATGTGTAGGGTGCTAAGTCCAAATTATAAATACAACTTCTTGGGATTATATGTATATTTAGCTAACAAATATTTTATAGGTATAGTTATATTTAATTTTCCCACATAAATGTAATTTTTGTAATAGAAATTAGATTAGTGCTATAGGGGATTAAGATGACCTGTGGCCAGAAGGCTTTGTCCCGGGGTCAACCAAAACTCTAGATTGCCTCAGACCGCCAACAACATTCACTATAAAGAGCGTTGCACTCGATCATCTCTAAGAGTAAGTCTTCATTGCTGAATGTAACTCTTAAGATATCCTTTGAGTGGCATGCCTCCTCTTTAGTAGCGGTCAACTAAGATAAGCATAGCTCTAGATCAAGTAAGGCCTTGATTAGAGATTCTCATCATTTTGGATGAGACAAGGGCATCGTATATGCATAACATAGCTATATACTTTGTAAGGTAAGCTAGGACATTGTAATCAACTATGGCTTGGTCATCCACAAGCATATCCATGGGTGGAGCATCATATGGAGGGGCTATCTACTCACTAGAACCAATGACTTGTTTACCCTTATCCTAAGGTGCTACCCTAAGAGGTAGAACTTTGCCACTACGTAGGTTGACTTCAGTGACTTCTTGGAATGATGAGGTTGTGGAAAGTTCTACCTTCTCATTGGGCAAACCTACAACTTCTCTTATGGGATCTCTAGAGTCAGTTGACTCCAAGTCAATCTCAAGAGGTGAACCCAATTGATTTAGAGAAGGATAGTCTGACTCTAAATCAGAAAGGAAAGGATCGTAACTACTAGAGCTATTATTTTTATTTAAACTTGAGCTTTCAATAAAAATGAAATCAAAAGCATCAAAAGTAGACAATATATAAGTAGAAATGGCTTTCTTCATTAATTTCATTTTGGGTGGTGGTACATGATAAAAATAAAGTGAAGTAAGCAGAGTAAGGGATTTATGCCCTTATCAATAGATACAATGCTCTTACTGGTAGAAGAGGAGCTAGAATAAGAGATGGTAGCTATCGTGAGGAGTCGGACTGGACGGTATCGAACATGGACTATCAAAGTATGTTGATGCTGTCAGGGATTTTATTTATTTTATTTTAGTTTATTTTTATTTTATTTTGTATTATATTGTTAATTTTAGGTTTAGGTTTTAATTTAGGTTTATATTTTTTACAAATTTTATTTTTAAGTTTTATTTAGTTTATATTTAAGTTTTAGGTTTCTTAGGGTTTTAGTGTTTTAGGGTTTTTGGAGTTTGGGGTGGTTTGGGTTTTAGGTTTTTTTTTTAGGTGGGGTTTAGGGGTCAGGGTTTTAGCATTAGGTTAAGGTTAGTTTCAGATTAGGGTTTAGGGTTTAGCTTCAGGCTTTAGGGTCAGTATTAGGGTTTAGGGTTTAGGGATAAGGGTTAATTTAGGGCTTAAGGTTTAGAATTTTAGGGTTTAGGGTTTAGGGTTAGAGTTATGGTTAGGGTTTAAGATTTCATGTTTAGGGTTAAGGGTTTAGGGTTTAGGTTTATTAGGTTATTAGACGTTTAGTTTTTGTGGTTTAGGGTTAGTTTAAAGTAGGGTTTACGTGATTTAATGTTTAGCGTTTGGGGTTTAGTTTTTTTAAAAAATTAAGTAAACTGCTAGGTTTAGGTTTATTTAGTTTATTTAGTTTATTTTATATTTTATTTTAGTTTTTTTATTTAGTTTAATTTATTTTTATTTATTTATTTTAGTTTAAGTTTTTTTAGTTTATTTTTTATCTTTAGGTTTAGGTTTATGTTTATTTTTTAGTTTAGTATTACTTTTATTTAATTTTTAGTTTAGGTTTTATTTTTTATTTTAGGTTTAGGTTTAGGTTTTTTTTTTTTAGGTTTATGTTTTAAGTTTTATTTTAGGTTATTTTTTTAAGTTTTAGTTTTTAGTTTATTTAGGTTTATTTTAGTTTATTTTATTTAATTAATTTATGGTTTAGGTTTAGTTTATTTTAGGTTTAGGTTTAGGTTTTATTTATTTTAGTTTAGGTTTAGATTTATTTTATTTTATTTATTTTAGATTTAGGTATTTTTTAGTTTGGGTTTTATTTATTTTAGTTTTTTTATTTAGGTTTATTTTTTAGGTTTAGCTTTGTATTTAGTTATTTTATTTTTAAGCTTATTTTATTTTTATTTTACATTTAGGTTTGATTTTAGTTTAGTTTTTTATTTTAAGATTATTTTATTTTTTTAGTTTAGATTTTATTATTTTATTTATATATTTATTATTTTTTTTAGGTTTTAGGTTTAGGTTTTAGTTTAGGTTTTAGTTCAAGTTTTTTTATTTAGGTTTATGTTCATTTATTTTATTTTGGTTTTATTTTATTTAGGTTTAGGTTTTAGGTTTTAGGTTTAGGGTTTAGGTTAAGATGTAGGTTTAGGGTTTAGGGTTGAGGTTTAGGGTTTAGGTTAGGTTAGGGTTTAGGGTGGAAGTTTAGTTTAGGGTGGGGTCATAGGGTGTGGTGTGTTGGGGTTAGTGTTTGTGGGTGTTTTTTTAAAGAAGTAAACAGTAGGTTTATGTTTATTTAATTTAATTTATTTTATTTTCATTTAGGTTTATTTTAATTTTATTTAGTTTTATTTATTTATTTTAGGTTTATTTTATTTTTTTTAGTTTATTTTAGTTTATTAGTTTAAGTTTAGGTTTAGGTTTATATTTATTTTTTAGTTTAGTTTTATTTTATTTAATTTTATGAAGGTTTTATTTTTATTAGGTTTAGGTTTAGGTTTTATTTTATTTTTTTATAGGTTTAGGTTTTTAGGTTTTACTTTTAGTTTAAGTTTATTTTTATTTTATTTTATTTTATTTACTTTATGTTTAGGTTTAGGTTTAGTTTATTTTATGCTTAGATTTATTTTATTTTGTTTATTTATTTTTATTTTAGGTTTAGTTTTTTTTGGTTTAGTTTGGGTTTTCTTTTATTTATTTTTAGGTTTTAACGTTTAGGTTTTATTTAGTTTTATTTTATTTTATCTTAGGTTTATTTTATTTTATTTTACATTTAATTTTATTTAGGTTTTATTCTTAGATTTATTTTATTTTTTAATTTAGTTTAGGTTTTATTTATTTTATTTTAATTTCTTTTCATTTGAGTTTATTTATTTTTGTAGGTTTAGGTTTAGTTTAGTTTATTTTATTTTATTTTATTATTTTATTTAGGTTTTAGGTTTTAGGGAAGGTTTAGCATTTAGAGGGTTTAGAGTTTAGGTTTAAAGGTTTATGGTTTAGGGAAGGGTTTTGGTGTAGTGGGTTTAGGGTGGGTTTAGGTTTAGAGAGGGGATTTGGGTTTATGGTTTTAGGGTTTAGAGTTTAGGGTTATAGGTTTAGGGTTTAGGGTTAGTTTTAGGGTTTAGGGATAGGGTTTTTTTTATTTTATTATTATTTATTTTTAGGGTTTAGGGTTTAGGGTTTAGGTTTTAGGTTTTAGGTTCATGTTTTAGTTAAAGGTTTAGGGTTTTTGGTTTTTTTTTAACAGAGAACAAATTCAGATTCAACATTTCTTATTTTTGATTTCATTAACCAAGTAACACACCAAATTCTCTAAGGCACAAGCGACGACATTGATAAAAAATGAGCACGCATAGAGCAAATTAAAAACTCTAGATAACTAGAACTGTCTCTACTATAAAACACAGTTCCATAAGTAGCAGTTCGGATTGATCGATCTTCAATTTCTCCAGTTTCCATCAGAACCACCCTGACTTCTCGACTAGCAGGATCCACCATCATATCCCCGATCTCTCCCTCTGCCACCACGATGGCTGTAACCTCTGTCGCTCCTCCCTCCTCCATAACCACCACTGCTCTTACCACCACCTCCATATCTCCCACCACCACTATGATAACTGCCACCTCCGCCTTCACCTCCACCGCTAGATCTAGACTGAACATGGTTGGCGGTGATGTTCGTGCCATTAATCTTCTTCCCATTCTTAGGGTTTTGGTTTAGGTTTAGGTTTATTAGGTTTTAGGGTTTAGGTTTATTTTTTAATTTATTTAGTTACTTTAGGTTTAGGTTTCAGGATTGGGGTTTAGGATTTTTTTAAACTCAAATGATTTCATAACAAACAAGAAATTACCAAAACATGCAAGACATTATCCTCTAACAACTAATAAAATAAGATAAAATAAAATGTAATTCAAAAATTCACAAAAATAGTATTTCACAAAATAATTTAACTCTCAGAGACAATAAAATTTTATTTGATAGAAGGCCAACAAAGCTTTGTCAAACAAGCTGAATCCCATATCATCATCAGATTCCTCAGCAGGCTCTTCCTTCTTCTCTTCCCCACATGTGAGCGGCGGAAAGGTACGAAGCATCGGTGCGTAGCCACAACAAATTTACTAAGATCCTTCTAATACTTAACCTTCTTGGCCCGCGAGTATGTGTAATCAGTGGCAATCATGATGGTGAGGACATTCTTGTAAGCGTTGATGAACATGTGGGGCGCTGCAACAAGTTTGGGATAAGAGAGGGCCATTGAGAGAGAAGTGATCATTGAAAGGCCTACTGAAAACTTCTCGATGAGATCATGTTTAGTGAGGTCAAGTACCTCAGGACTAAACATCGAACCATCATGATACACAGATTGGATGACAAGGCCATAAGAGAATGGCCTAATCCCCACCTTAGTGAGGTGCCTCGAGGATCCCACCTCATCGCCTTTTTAATTAGCTTAATCAGGGTGATAAATTCAATAGTACCCTTGTTGATCTTAGTTGGGATATTGAGAACCTAGAAGAAAGAAGTTTGTGAAGGATCCAGACCAATGTTTCCTGGAGGAACCACAACATCAATAGGTGCAATAAGACCAACACAGGCAGGAGCACCAACTTTGTATTTCGCAACCTCTTCACTCACTTCTTTAACATCACCTTTCATAAAAACCAGCTCAATTGAGGATTAGGGTTTAGGGGTTTAGGTTAATGCTTTTAGGGTTTAGGGTTTAGGCTTTAGGGTTTAGGGTTTACAGTTTAAAGTTTAGGGTTTAGGGTTCAGGGTTTTTTAGGCTTTAGGGTTTAAGGTTTTTATGCTTTAGGGTTTAGGGTTTATGGGGGTTAGTTTTAGGGTTTAGGTTTAGCATTTAGGGTTTAGGATTTAGGGTTTAGGGTTTTTTTAAAAAAATTAAGTAAGTTTAGGATTATTTAGTTTATTTATTATTTCTTTAGTTTGTTTTATTTTTTTTATTTTTATTTATGTTTATTTTATTTTATTTAGTTTGGTTTATTTATTTTATTTCTTTATTTTAGTTTAGGTTTTTTTATTTTTTGTTTATTTTTTAGGTTTAGGTTTATTTTTAGTTGTGTTTTATTTTTTATTATATTTTTAAGTTTAGGTTTTTTTATTTTTTAGGTTTAGGTTTAGGTTTTATTTTATTTTTTAGGTTTAGGTTTAAGTTTTTTATTTAAGGTTTATTTTTTATTTTATTTTTAGTTTAGGTTTAGGTTTATTTTTAGTTTAGTTTATTTTATTTAGGTTTATGTTTAGGTTTAGTTTATTTTAGGTTTAAGTTTTGGTTTTATTTATTTTAGTTTAGCTTATTTTAGTTTAAGTTTAAGTTTATTTTACTTTATTATTTTATTTTTATTTTAGGTTTAGTTTTTTTTAGTTTTGGGTTTAGGTTTTATTTATTATCTATTTTTAGATTTATTTTTTAGGTTTGGGTTTTATTTTATTCTATTTTAGGTTTATTATATTTTATTTTATGTTTAGTTTTATTTTATTTAGGTTTTTTTTTTAAGTTTATTTTATTTTTTAATTTAGTTTTGGTTTTATTTATTTATTTTATTTTATTTTTATTTTTTTATTTTATTTTATTTTAGGTTTAGGTTTTATCTTAGGTTTCTTTTTTATTTTATTTTTTTATTATGTTTAGGTTTAGGTTTTTTTATTTATTTTATTTTTAGGTTTTATTTAGTTTAGGATTAGGTTTTTAGGTTCTTAGGGTTTAGGGTTTAGGGTTAATGGTTTATGGTAAAGGGTTTAGGGTTTAGGGTTTAGCATTTTAGGGTTTAGGGTTTTGGGGTTTAGGGTTTAGGGTTTAGGGTTTAGTGTTTAGGCTTTAGGGTTTAGGGTTTTAGGGTTTAAGGTTTAGGGTTTAGGGTTTAGAGTTTTTTTAAACTAAAAGGAATTTATTGCTCAAAAAAATAGGTACAAGAAGACCATATTAGAGACTAAACTCAAGAAAAAAAGAAACTACTGCTCAAATGTAGAATAGGAGAATCCTAAAGAGTTTAGTCCCTAAACTAATCAAGAGCAATAAAGAAAAAAAATAAAGACAAAACTAGAAAGCAAACAAAAGGCAAAAGGGAAGAATCCAGAGCTCCAAAAGAACCTCAAAGAGATGAAGATCCATAAGAAATGGAAACCAGCGAAAACAACTCCATCATTTAAGAAAAGAGACCATTAGTAAGACTCCGCTCCCTCAAGAGAAGAAAAGACCAACTGAAAGAGAACCTACAACCCGCAAGAAATCTCTCTAAGGAGATCAAAAAACATAAAGAGAAAAAAACTTAGGCTGAGATATGAGAAAAGAAGGATAATCACAATAATGAGGGCATCAAATCCTAAGTGTATCCAACTTCAAAGAAGGGTTACAAATAGGAAAAGTCACCACCACAAAATATCAAGAAAAATCCATCATATCATCATAGCCATCCCAACCAAAGAAAATATAAACCTATCATAATAACCACCAACCAAACAAAATTGAAGCTAAGGAAACAAAAGAGAGGAGACCAACAGATAAAATTAACATAAGGCAATCCCAACAAAACAAAATATGAACACCTCTTAAAAAGAGGGAGAAAAGAATCATAAAAAAA
The DNA here is from genome assembly GCA_021442155.1 of Cymbidium sinense. NCBI lineage: Eukaryota > Viridiplantae > Streptophyta > Magnoliopsida > Asparagales > Orchidaceae > Cymbidium > Cymbidium sinense. Next base: position 286,542,403 of record CM038214.1, read on the forward strand.
AAGGGCCCTTAAGAAAGAAAAGAGCCCAACAATACCAATCCAAAGCCACCAAGGCACCAAGCCAATAGAGCCCATAACAACACCAATCCAAAGCCACCAAGGCACCAACCAAAGGAAAGGAAACAACCAACAAAGCAGCCACACAATAGAGCACCCAAGAAAAATAGCTCAGGAAAGAGCAAGTGGACCAAACCAACCAATAGAAAAAAATAAGAAGGCTAACAATAGATAAAATAAATAGCTGGAGAAACAACCAGGCAATGGACAAACCACATACCAAGGACAAAAGGCCCAACCTACCACCAACAAAGAGAATAAAAGAAACAACCAAAGAAAGGCAAACCAATAGGAACAAAGCCAGCACAAACCAACGTCAAGAGCACCAAAAAAACTCACCACCAGGGAGAAATCCCAAGCCAAAGGAGGAAAATTAGCCAAAAGCCAATACTCCAGATAGCAAGAAAACACACAACAAAAGCTCAGCCAACAGAGAAAAACTAGCTAAAGGCAAAAACCTCCCAAGGATAAGAGAGATTATTTCCAAGAAGCTTTAAAATGAGTTACCCTCGGTAAGTGAGGAGGGGCATAAATCTGAACACTTTTTCTTCTTATAAATAGTTTTATAATCATGTCCTTTCTCCAAAAAATCTCCATCCAAAAATGAATCATTATTTTTATAAAAGGCATGGGGATCAAAGCTATCAATTTCAAATAAGAGCATTCAGAATCATCCACAGCATTAGACAAAGGAAAATCAGAAATAGTATGCATTTCAAAATTAGAAGTGAAAGAAAGAGCAAAAATAGCTTTATTAAAAGGACAATTATCAATATTTTCACCTTCCAACAAAATCTAAAGAGTATCCTCCTTTTCTTCATTCATAAAATAAGCAAGAGAAGAAAAATCTAGATTTTCAATATAATCTTCATGTAAGGGATTAAAATAATTAAATTCCTTAGAAACACATGGAATATTACCAAAATTTTGAACAGAATTACCAGCCATAGAAAAACCATCATTTTAAACTGAAATAGAACTATTCACAATGAGAGAATTATCATGGGTATCTAAATCTTATTTTTTAAAAGAAAGATCACTAATATTAAAAAGATTGTCAGGACCACCATTCTTAATCAAAGAAGAAAAACAAAGAGTCTCTTTCCCATGATCTAAAGCAGACATAGTAGAAAGAGAAACAACATCCAACTGATTGGAAGAAATGTTGTTAGCATCAACAATATTCGAACCGTCATCATGAAAAGACTTATGCACAACATCCAAACCATTATAATCATTAACCACATCCTCTAAAGTCTTCCCTTTAAAAAAATCATCTAAAGAAACACTTAGAGCATGATTATTAGTTAGAACTTTTTCAAAAATATCAAAAATACCTTTCACATTAGACAAATCATTAATAGGTAAAACTTTTTCAGAAGATCCATAAATCTAGTTTTGCAAAACATCTGAATATTGAAAAGCATATTTTCTATTATCCAACTCGAGAGAATCATCAATTTTCTCAGCAATTGAACTCTTATTGGTGATTTTCTTTCTAAGAGAGGGATGAGCAATAAAGCATTCAGAAATTTCATGCCCATGAATGTTACAATGATTACAAAAAATGGGAAATTTCTCAAAAATAACTTTTTGAAAGTAATCACATCTCTTTGAACCCAACCAAATTTTTTTTTGGATATTTTTTAGTAATATCAATCACTATAAGAATTCTAGCAACAGACGATCTAGAAGAAGCAACTATTGCTTGATCAACTTGCAAAGCCCAACCAAAAATCAACACAATAGCATAAAGAAATTGATAATTAAATAGATGTAACCTCATGTTAGGTAAAGAAATCTAAATGGGAACATAAGAGACTCTTCAATAACATCGAACATAGGCGTCCAATTCAAAATATGCATTTGACAATTAAAAACATAGTAAGAATGCCTAGAAAAAATTATTCTATAATCAAGGTCATTAGAATGTTTAATTAGAACATGCCTTGCATCAATCAGCCCAATAGAAAAAGAATGAGATAAATTTAAGCTATCAAAAAAAGAATGAATATCTTCCATCTTTGTCCATTTAAATGAATACTTTCTAATCAAAGAAAAAGCAAAAGGCTCAGTTAATCTTTCAATATCCTCATCTGAAATCATAATTATCAGAGTACCTTTAAAAGTCTTATGAACCAAATTCAAAGGAGGCTCGGTGGAGGAATTCTTAATAGCTAAAGCCTCTTTGAAAGATTTAGTAACAATAGGTCCTAGTAGGATCCATCGACACAAGGGAATTACCCCATGGATTTCAAGAAGATGATGCCATGAGTCATGGTGTCGTGATAAGAACAAGTCGAGATCGGCCCAAGGCCGAAAATCTATAAGGAATCCAAGAGAGAAAGCACTCAAAAACTCACCAAGAATGCGAGGGATCCCAAAATTGCTCAATAAGAGGGTTTAGTTTAGTTTTAGGGTTTAGGTTTTAGTTTTAGTGTTTATTAGTTTTATGTTATTATTAGTTTATTATTAGTTTTATGTTTAGTTTAGTTAGTTTAGTTAGTTATTATTTTAGTTTTATTTATTATTATTTTAGGATAGTTTAGGTGGGGGGAGGGTGGGTTTAGGTTTAGTTTATTTATTTCTTATGGTTTACTTTATTTTATTTTATTTATCAGTTATTATTAGATTATTAGTTAGTTAGTTATTTATTTAGTTTAGTTAGTTATTATTATTAGTTTTTGGTTTTATTATTATTTATGTTTTAGTTAGTTTTAGTTAGTTGTTTAGTTTTATTAGTTTTTTGTTAGTTTATTTATTAGTTTATTAGTTTATTTGTGGGTTTAGGTTTATTAATATTATTATTAGTTTTTTAGTTTAGTTTATGGTTTAATTTTTTATTAGTTATTATTTATTATTTATTATTTATTATTCTTTTAGTTTAGTTTTGGTTTATTATTAGTTTTTTTTAGATTATTATTTATAGTTTATTATTATTATTACTTTCTTTATGTTTAATATTATTAGTTTTATTATTATTTAATTTATTTCTTTAGTTTTAAGGTTTAGTTATTTAGTTATTTTAGTTAGTTTATTATTATTTTATTATTTTAATTTAGTTAATTAGTTATTAGTTATTATTATTATTATAAGTTTTATTAGTTTAATTATTATTTTTTTTTTATTTATTATTAGGTTTCTTTTATTAGTTAGTTTTATGGTTTATTAGTTTAGATTTTTTTTTAGTTTTAGTTATTTAGTTATTTGTTATTAGTTATTATTATTAGCTTATTAGTTTAGCTTTAGTGTTTATTATTTATTAAGGTTTAGGTTTATTTATTAATTATTTAGTTATATTAGTTAGTTTTTTTAGTTTGTTTTTTTATTAGTTTATTAGTTTATTAGTTAGTTAGTTATTTATTTAGTTTAGTTAGTTATTATTATTAGTTTATGATTTTATTATTATTTAGGTTTTAGTTAGTTTTAGTTAGTGGTTTAGTTTTATTAGTTTAGTTTTGTTTATTAGTTATTATTTTAGTTTAGTTTTTAGTTTATTAGTTTTATTATTAGTTTTAGGTTTATTTTTATTATTATTTATTTTTTTTAGTTTAGTTTATGGTTTAGTTTTATTAGTTATTATTATTTATTATTATTTATTATTATTATTATTAGTTTAGTTCATTGTTTATTATTAGTTTAGTTTTAGATTAGTTTCTTTTAGTTTATTATTATTATTAATTTATGTTTATTATTTTATTTTATTTTATTATTTAGTTTATTTATTTAGTTTTTATGGTTTAGTTATTTAGTTATTTATTAGTTATTTTATTATTAGTTTTTTATTATTAGTTTATTAGTTAGTTAGTTGTTATTAATTATTATTATTATTATTATTATTATTAATTTTTATTATTAGTTATTTGTTTATTATTATTATTATTAGTTTATTTATTCAGTTTATTTTTAGTTATTTAGTTATTATTTTATTTTATTATTGGTAAGTTATTATTAATATTTTTAGCTAGGTATTTTATTATTAATTTATTATTAGTTATTAGTTAGAATTAGTTTATTATTATGTTTTTTATTAGTTAGTATTTATGGTTTATTAGTTTAGGTTTAGGGTTTAGTTTTAGTTAGTTATTTAGTTATTTATTATTAGTTATTACTATTAGTTTATTAGTCTAGTTCTAGTGTTTAGTATTTATTAGGGTTTAGGTTTATTTATTAACTAGATTAGTTTTATTAGTTATTTTTTTAGTTAGTTAGTTTATTAGTTTATGAGTTATTAGTTATAGTTATTAATTATATAGTATTAGTTTTATTTAGTTTATTATTAGTTTTAGTTTTTTATTAGTTATTATAAGTTTAGTTTATTTTTAGTTAGTTTATTAGTGTGGTCATTTTGTTTATGTTTAATTTAGTTATTAGTTGTTTATTAGTTAGTTTTATTATTATTAGTTCATTAGATTATTTATTATTTAGTTAGTTTAGTTTAGTTTGTTTTATTAGTTTTTGTTTTTTGTTTGTTATTAGTTTATGTTTATTATAAGTTTATTAGTTTTAGTTTATTATATTAGTTTTAATTTTAGTTAGTTTATAGTGTTTAGTTAGTTTATTATTAGGACTGGTTTAGGGTTTAGGATTAGGATTTATATGGGGTTTTAAGATTATAGTTTAGGGTTTAGGGTTTAGTGTTAAGTATTTTTTATATATTTTTATTTATTTATTTATATGGTTTAGGGTTTAGGGTTTAGGTTTTAGGTTTAGGGTTCAAATTTTAATTTAGGGCTTAGGATTGTTCTTCTTTTTTAAAGAGAACAAATTTAGATTCAACATTTCTTTTTTTGATTTCATCAACCAAGTAACACACCAAGTTCTCTAAGACAGTTTATGACATAGATCAAAATGAGCACACATAGCAAATCAAAACCCTAGATAACTAGAACCATCTCAACCAAAGACATAGTTTCAAGCAGTTGGATAGCCGTTCTTCCATTTCTCTAGTTCCCATAATCACCCCCTTTAGTAGTAGGGTCCACCATCATATCCCCTCCCTCGAACCACCATGGTTGTAACCTCTCACTCCTCTTGCCTCCATAACCACCCTCATCACCATATCCACCAACACATCCATATCCCCACCACCACGGATAATCACCACCCCCCGCCTCCACCAGATCTAGACTAAGCTGGTTGATAGTGATGTTCATGTCAAGGTTCTTCCCAGGGTTTAGGTTTAAGTTTTGGTTTATTAGGTTTAGGTTTAGTTTATTTTGAATTTAGTTACTTAGGTTTAGTTTTGAGAGTTTATGGAGAGTATTTGGTTTTGGGAAGGGTTTAGGGTTTTAGGTTTTATTATTTTAGGTGGGGTACGAGAGAGTTTAGTTTATGGTTTAGTGGTTTAGTTAGCAAATTTTTGGGGTCATTAGAGTTTGTAGAGATTTGGGGTAGGAGGTTTAGGGAGGGAGCATTTAGGTTTAGTGGAGTTTAGAGTTTAGAGTGGTAAGAGGTGGTAGGTTTTAATAAGTAGGGTGTAGGTTAGGGTTTAGGGTAGAATTTAGATTTAGGGTTTAGGGTTTAGGGTTTTTTAAAATTAATTAAACTAGTGGTTTATTTTATTTAGTTTTATTTTTTTTAATTTTATTTTTTTATTTAAGTTTATTTTATATTTTATTTACTTTACTTTATTTATTTAGGTTTATTTATTTTAGTATTTATTTTCATTTTAGTTTATTTTTAGGTTTAGGTTTAGGTTTTTTTATTTTAGTTTAGTTTATTTTATTTTATTTTTAGGTTTAGGTTTTATTTTTATTTTAGGTTTAGATTTAGGTTTAATTTTATTTTTTTAGCTTTAAGTTTAGGTTTTTTATTTTAGTTTATTTCAAGGTTTTATTTTTAATTTATTTTATTTTATTTAGTTTATGGTTTAGGTTTAGGTTTATTTTATTTATTTAGTTTAGTTTTGTTATAGTTTAGGCTAATTTTATTTTATTATTTGATTTTAGTTTTTGTTTTAGTGTAGCATTGGTTTAATTTTATTTATTTTAGGTTTATTTTTTAGGTTTTTTTATTTAGTTTTATTTTTTTATTTTGGTTTATTTTAATTTTATTTTATATTTTATTTTATTTAATTATTTTAGTTTACTTTTTTATTTTAGAGGTTTTATTTATTTTATTTGGTTTAGTTTTAGTTTTATTTTATTTTATTTAGGTTTAGTTTAGGTTTAAGTTTAGTATATTTTATTTTATAATTTATTTTATTTAGGCTCACATTTATTTATTTAGGTTTATTTAGTGTTATTTAGGTTTAGGTTTAGGATTTATGGTTTAGGGCCCAGGGTTTGGGGGCCCAGGGTTTAGGCTCAGTCCTGGGGTTTAGGGTTTTTGGTAGTTTTAGGGTTAAGGTTGTGGTTTAGTGTTTAGGCTCAGTTTGGGCCTGTTTTTTAGTTTAGGTTTAGAGTTTATGGTTATAGTTTTGGTTTAGGCAGTGTATTTAGGCCTGTGTTTTAGTATTAGATTTAGGGTTTAGTTGGTAGAGTTTAGTGATTTAGGTTTAGGGTTTAAGATTTGGTTTAGTTTAGGCTCAGGGCATAGAGTTTTTAAATTAAGCAAACCCATTGGTTTAGGTTTATTTATTTTATTTACTTATTTTTTATTTATTTTAGTTTATTTTATTTATTATTTTATTTAGGTTTATTTTTTATTTTAGTTTAATTTATTTTAGTTTAGGTTTTATTTTATTTTTAGGTTTAGGTTTAGGTTTATTTTTTTTAGTTTTATTTTATTTTAGGATTTAGGGTTTTATGATTAAGGGTATGGAGTTTAGTTTTAGGGATAGATTAGGGTTGTGATTTAGGGTTTACATTTTATGGCTTAGGGTTAGGGTTCTTTTTTAATTTTTTTAATTTTTAATTTTTTTTAATTAAGTAAACTAATAGGTTTAGGTTTATTTAGTTTATTTTAAATTTATTTTAATTTTATTTTATTTTTAATTTTTATTTAGGTTTTGTTTTTTAATTTTTATTTAATTTAGTATATTTATTTTAAGTTTATTTATTTTAGTTTAGGTTTTATTTTAGTTTATTTTAGCTTTAGGTTTATTTTAGTGTAGTTCTTTACTACATGGGTTTAAGTTTAGGCTTTTATTTTATTTTTTTTAGTTTTAGGTTTTAGGTTTTTATTTTAAGTTTAATTTTGGGCTTTTATTTAGTTTAGGTTTAGATTTAGGTTTAGGTTTAGGTTTTATTTATTTTAGTTTAGTTTAGGTATAGGTTTATTTTATTTTTATTTTAGGTTTAGCCTTTTTTTTAGTTTGCAGTTTAGGGTTTATTTTTTATTTATTTTTTGGTTTTACTTTTTGGTGTATTTTTAGGTTTAGGTTTTATTTAGTTTCTATTTTATTTTATTTTAGGTTTATTTTATTTTTATTTCAGGTTTAGTTTAAATTTTTTTTAGTTTTATTTAATTTAGTTAGATTTTAACTTATTTATTTTTGTTTAGTTTTTATTTTTTATTTTATTTTCTTCTTAGGTTTAGGTTTAGGTTTAGGTTTTAGTTTATGTTTTCATTTTATTTTGGTTTAGGTTTTTTAATTTATTTTATTTTTAGGTTTTATATAGTTTAGGTTCAGGTAATTAGCTTTTTAGGGTTTATGATTTAGGGTTAGCTTGGGGTTTAGGTTTTAGAATTAAGGGTTTGGGGTTTAGGGTTTAGGGTTTAGGGTTTAAGGTTTATGGTTTAGTTACATGGTTTAGGTTTTAGGGTTTAATATTTAGGATTTTAGGGTTTAGGGTTTAGGTTTTAAGCTTTAGTGTTGTTTGGGTTTAGGGTTTAGGGTTTTTGTTTTAGGTTTAAAGATTAGGTTTTAGTTTAGGGTTTAGGTTTTAGGGTTTTTCTTTTTTTTCTTTTTTAATAGAGAATAAATTCATATTGAACATTTCTTCTTTTCGATTTCATCAATCAAGTAACACACCAAGTTTTCTAAGACTCAAGTGATGAAATAGATAAAAAATGAGCACGCATAGAGCAAATCAAAAATCCTAGATAACTAAAACCATCTCTACTGTAAAGACAGTTCAATAAGCAGCTGATTGGATCGATTGTTCTTTAGTTTCTCCAGTTCCCAATAAGACCACCTCGGCCTCTTAAATAGGTAAAAGAAGACCATATTAGAGACTAAACTAGAGAAAAAAATAAACTATTGCTCAAATGTAAAATAGAAGAATCCTAAAGAGTTTAGTCCCTAAACTAATAAATCAAAGAGCAATAAAGAAAAAAAAATTAATACAAAACTAAGAAAGCCAAGCAAAAGGCAAAAAAGGGGAAGAATCCACGGAGCTCCAAAAGAATCTAAAAAGAGATGAAGATCCATAAGAAATGGAAATATGTAACCTGCAACTGAAAACAACTCCAGCCATCAAAGAAAAAGAGACCATTACTAAGACTCCAGCTCCCTCCAAGAGGAAGAAAAGACCAACTGAAAAAGAGAACCTACAACCTGCAAGAAATCTCAGCCAGAAGGAGATCAAAAAACATAAAGAGAAAAAAACTCAGGCTAAGATATGAGAAAAGAAGGATAATCAAAATAATGAAGGGCATCAAATCCTAAGTGTATCCAACTTCAAAGAAGCGTTACAAATAGGAAAAGTCACCAGCCACAAAAATATCAAGAAAAAAATTAATCATATCATCATAGCTATCCCAACCAAAGAAAAATATAAACCTATCATAATAACCACCTAGCTAAACAAAAATTGAAGCTAAGGAAACAAAAAGAGAGAGGAGACCAACAGATAAAATTAACATAAGGCAATCCCAACAAAACAATATGAACACCTCTTTAAAAAGAGGAAAAAAGAAGCTCATAGCCCAAAAAAAATAAAATAAAAGAGCCCTTAAAGACAAAGCCAACAGAACCCACAACAATACCAATCCAAAGCCACCAAGGCAGCAAGACAACAGAGCCCATAACAACACCAATCCAAAGCCACCAAGGCACCAACCAAATGAAAGGAAACAACCAATGAAGCACACAATGAGCACCCAAAAAAAATAGCTCAGGAAAGAGCAAGTGGACCAAACCAACCAATAGAAAAAAAATAAGAAGGCTAGCAATAGATAAAATAAATAGCTAAAGAAATAACTAGCCAATGGAAAAACCACATGCTAAGGACAAAATGCCAAACCTAACACCAACAAAGAGAACAAAAAAACCAACCAAAGAAAGGCAAGATAATAGAAACAAAGCCACTAGCACAAAACCAACCAGTCAAAGAGCACCAAAAAAAAACTCGACATAGGAAGCCAGAAATCCCAAGACAAAAGGAGGAAAATTAGCCAAGAAGCCAATACTCCAAATAGCAAGGAAACACACAACAAAAGCTCAGCCAACAGAGAAAAACTAGCTAAAGGCAAAAACCTCCCAAGGATAAGAGAGATTATTTCCAAGATGCTTTAAAATGAGTTACCCTCGGTAAGTGAGGAGGGAGATAAACACTTTTCTTCTTATAAATAGTTTTATAATCATGTCCTTTCTCCAAAAAATCTCCATCCAAAAATGAATCATTATTTTTATAAAAGGCATGGGGATCAACAGAAGCAATCAATTTCGAATAAGAGCATTCAAAATCATCGACAGCATAAGATAAAGGAAAATCAGAAATAGTATGCATTTTGAAATTAGAAGTGAAAGAAAGAGCAAAAATAGCTTTATTAAAAGGACAATTATGAATATTTTCACCTTCCAACAAAATCTAAAGAGTATCCTCCTTGTCTTCATTCATAAAATAAGCAAGAGAAGCAGAATCCAGATTTTCAGTATAATCTTCATGTAAGGGATTAAAATAAGATTCAAATTCCTTAGAAACACATGGAATATTACCAAAATTTTGAACAGAATTACCAGCCATAAAAAAACCATCATTTTAAACTAAAATAGAACTATTCACAATGAGAGAATTATCATGGGTATCTAAATCTTATTTTTTAAAGGAAAGATAACCAATATTAAAAAGATTGTCAGGACCAGAAGTTAAAATATCAAAAATAAGAACTTTCTTTTCACCACCATTCTTAATCAAAGAAGGAAAACAAATAGTCTATTTCTCATGATCTAGAGCAGACATAGGAGAAAGAGAAACAACATCCAACTGATTGGAAGAAATGTTGTTAGCATCAACAATATTTGAACCGTCATCATGAAAAGACTTATGCATAACATCCAAACCATTATAATCATTAACCACATCCTCTAATGTCTTCCCTTTAACAAAATCATCTAATGAAACACTTAGAGCATGATTATTAGTTAGAACTTTTTCAAAAATATCAAAATTACCTTTCACATTAGACAAATCATTAATAGGTAAAACTTTTTTAGAAGATCCATAAATCTGGTTTTGCAAAACATCTGAATATTGAAAAGCATATTTTCTATTATCCAACTCGAGAGAATCATCAGTTTTTTCAACAATTGAATTTTTACTGGTGATTTTCTTTCTAAGAGAGGGATGAGCAATAAAGCATTCAGAAATTATATGCCCATGAATGTTACAATGATTACAAAAAATGGGAAATTTCTCAAAAATAACTTTTTGAAAGTAATCACATTTCTTTGAACCCAACCAAATATTTTTTGGATATTTTTTAGTAATATCAATCTCTACAAGAATTCTAGCAAAAGGCGATCTAGAAGAAGCAACTATTGCTTGATCAACTTGCAAAGCCCAACCAAAAATCAACCCAATAGCATAAAGAAATTGATAATTAAATAGATGTAACCTCATGTTAGGTAAAGAAATCTAAATGGGAACATAAGAGACTCTTCAATAACATCGAACATAGGCGTCCAATTCAAAATACGCATTTGACAATTAAAAACATAGTAAGAATGCCTAGAAAAAATTATCCTGCAATCAAGGTCATTAGAATGTTTAATTAGAACATGCCTTGCATCAATCAGCCCAATAGAAAAAGAACGAGATAAATTTAAGCTGTCAAAAAAAGAATGAATATCTTCCATCTTTGTCCATTTAAATGAATACTTTATAATCAAAGAAAAAGCAAAAGGCTCAATTAATCTTTCAATATCCTCATCTGAAATCATAATTACCGAAGTACCTTTAAAAGTCTTATGAACCAAATTCAAAGGAGGCTCGGTGGAGGAATTCTTAATAGCTAAAGCCTTTTTGAAAGATTTAGTAACAATAGGTAATTTAGAGGTAGGGCTACGCAAAAAATTTGATGCCCTAAGAGGATCCATTGACATAAGGAAATTACCCCATGGATTTCAAGAAGCTGATGCCATGAGTCATGGTGTCGTGATAAGAATAGGTCGAGATCGGCCCAAGGCCGATAATCTATAAGGAATCCAAGAGAGAAAGCACTCAAAAACTCACCAAGAATGCGAGGGATCCCAAAATTGCTCAATAAGAGGGTTTAGTTTAGTTTTAGGGTTTAGGTTTTAGTTTTAGTGTTTATTAGTTTTATGTTATAATTAGTTTATTATTAGTTTTATGTTTAGTTTAGTTAGTTTAGTTTTAGTTAGGTTATTATTTTAGTTTTATTTATTATTATTTTAGGATAGTTTAGGTGGGGGGCAGGGTGGGTTTAGGTTTAGTTTATTAGTTTATTTAGTTTATTTATTTCTTATGGTTTACTTTATTTTATTTTATTTATTAGTTATTATTAGATTATTAGTTAGTTAGTTATTTATATAGTTTAGTTAGTTATTATTATTAGTTTAGGTTTTATTATTATTTAAGTTTTAGTTAGTTTTAGTTAGTTGTTTAGTTTTATTAGTTTTGTTTTGTTAGTTTATTTATTAGTTTATTAGTTTATTTGTGGGTTTAGGTTTATTAATTTATTATTATTAATTTTTTAGTTTAGTTTATGGTTTAATTTTTTATTAGTTATTATTAGTTATTTATTATTTATTATTATTTTTAGTTTAGTTAGTTGGTTTATTATTAGTTTTATTTTAGATTATTATTTATAGTTGATTATTATTATTATTATTACTTTATGTTTAATATTATTAGTTTTATTATTATTATTTAATTTATTTCTTTAGTTAGTGTTTAAGGTTTAGTTATTTAGTTATTTATTAGTTAGTTTATTATTATTTTTATTATTTTTAGTTTAGTTAATTAGTTATTAGTTATTATTATTATTATAAGTTTTTATTAGTTTAATTATTGTTAGTTTGTTTTTTTATTATTATTAGTTATTATTATGTTTATTTATTAGTTAGTTTTTATGGTTTATTAGTTTAGGTTTATGGTTTAGTTTTATTTAGTTATTTAGTTATTTGTTATTAGTTATTATTATTAGTTTATTAATTTAGCTTTAGTGTTTATTATTTATTAAGGTTTAAGTTTATTTATTAATTATTTAATTTTATTAGTTAGTTTTTTTAGTTAGTTTGTTTATTAGTTTATTAGTTTATTAGTTAGTTAGTTATTTATTTAGTTTAGTTAGTTATTATTATTAGTTTATGATTTTATTATTATTTAGGTTTTAGTTGGTTTTAGTTAGTGGTTTAGTTTTATTAGTTTAGTTTTGCTAGTTTATTTATTAGTTTAGTAGTTTAGTTTATTAGTTTTATTAGTTTAGTTATGGGTTTAGGTTTATTAGTTTATTATTATTTATTTTTTAGTTTAGTTTATGGTTTAGTTTTTTTATTAGTTATTATTGGTTATTTATTGTTTATTATTATTATTAGTTGGTTAGTTGTTTATTATTAGTTTAGTTTTGGATTAGTTTCTTTTAGTTTATTATTATTATTAATTTATGTTTATTATTGTTATTTTTATTATTATTATTTAGTTTATTTATTTAGTTTGGGTTTATGGTTTAGTTATTTAGTTATTTATTAGTTAGTTTATTATTAGTTTTATTATTATTAGTTTATTAGTTTAGTTAGTTAGTTGTTATTAATTATTATTATTATTATTATTATTATTATTAATTTTTAGTAGTTTAGTTATTGTTAGTTAGTTTTATTATTATTATTATTCGTTTGTCTATTCAGTTTATTAGTTTAGTTATTTAGTTATTAGTTTATTAGTTTATTATTGGTAAGTTATTATTAATTTTTTTAGCTAAGTGTTTTATTATTAGTTTATTATTAGTTATTAGTTAGTTTATTAGGTTTAGTTATTATTATGATTTTTTATTAGTTAGTATTTATGGTTTATTAGTTTAGGTTTAGGGTTTAATTTTAGTTAGTTATTTAGTTATTTATTATTAGTTATTATTATTAGTTTATTAGTCTAGTTTTAGTGTTTAGTATTTATTAGGGTTTAGGTTTATTTATTAACTAGATTAGTTTTATTAGTTAGTTCTTTTTAGTTTGTTAGTTTATTAGTTTATGAGTTATTAGTTATAGTTATTAATTATATAGTATTAGTTTTATTTAGTTTATTATTAGTTTTAGTTTTTTATTAGTTATTATTAGTTTAGTTTATCTTTAGTTAGTTTATTAGTGTGGTCATTTTGTTTATGTTTAATTTAGTTATTAGTTTGTTTATTAGTTTAGTTAGTTATTATTATTATTAGTTCATTAGTTTTCTATTTATTATTTAGTTAGTTTAGTTTAGTTTGTTTTATTAGTTTTTGTTTTTGTTTGTTATTAGTTTATGCTTATTATAAGTTTATTAGTTTTAGTTTATTATATATTAGTTTTAATTTTAGTTAGTTTAGTTTAGTGTTTAGTTAGTTTATTATTAGGGCTTAAGGTTTTGGGTTTAGGGTTTAGGGTTTTAGATATGGGGTTTAGCATTTTAAAGATTATAGTTTAGGGTTTAGGGTTTAGTGTTAAAGTATTTTTTATATATTTTTATTTATTTATTTATAAGGTTTAGGGTTTAGGGTTTAGGTTTTAGGTTTAGGGTTCAAGTTTTAATTTAGGGCTTAAGATTGTTCATTTTTTTTATAGAGAACAAATTTAGATTCAACTTTTCTTTTTTTCAATTTCATCAACCAAGTAACACACCAAGTTATCTAAGACATAAGCGATGACATAGATCAAAAATGAGCACGCATAGAGCAAATCAAAAACCCTAGATAACTAGAACCATCTCAACTGTAAAGACATAGTTTCATAAGCAGCAGGTTGGATAGGCCGTTCTTTCATTTCTCTAGTTCCCATCAGAACCACCCTGGCCTTTCGAGTAGCGGTCCACCATCATATCCCGATCTCTCCCTCTAGAACCACCATGGTTGTAACCTCCCTCACTCCTCTAGCCTCCATAACCACCACTGCTCTGATCACCACCTCCATATCCACCAACACATCCAGATCCCCACCTGCGATAATCTCACCCCATGCCTCCACCGCCAGATCTAGACTAAGCCTGGTTGATAGTGATGTTCATGTCATCAAGGTTCTTCCCATTCTTAGGGTTTAGGTTTAAGTTTTGGTTTATTAGGTTTTAGGGTTTAGGTTTATTTTTCAATTTATTTAGTTACTTTAGGTTTAGGTTTAGGCTTTGGGGTTTAGAGTTTAGGGTTTAGGGTTTAGAGTTTAGGGTTTTTGTTTTAAGGTTTAGGATTTAGGGTTAGGGATTAGGGTTTAGGGTTTAGGGTTTTTTATTATTTTAGGTTTAGGGTTTACGGTTTAAGGTTTTGAGTTTAGGTTTTATGGTTTAGTGTTTAGGGTTTAAGCTTTAGGGTTTTTAGGGTTTACGATTTTGGGTTTAAGGTTAGCTCAGGGTTTAAGGTTTGTTTAGAGCTTAGGATTTAAGGTTTAGGCTTTAGGGTTTAGGATTTAGGGTTTTTAGGATTTAGGATTAAGGGTTTGTTTAGAGTTTAGGGTTTAAGGTTTAGGTTTTAGAGTTTAGGGTTTAGGGTGAGTTTAGGGTTAGTTTTAGGGTTTAGGGTTTAGAATTTAGGATTTAGGGTTTAGGGTTTAGGTTTTAAAATTAAAGCGGTAGGTTTAGCTTTATTTAGTTTATTTTTTAATTTTTTAGTTAATTTTAGTTTTATTTAAGTTTATTTTTTATTTTTATTTACTTTACTTTATTTATTTTAGGTTTATTTATTTTAGTTTATGTTTTTCTATTTTAGTTTATTTTATAGGTTTAGGTTTAGGATTAGGTTTAGGCTTATTTTTTAGTTTAGTTTTATTTTTATTTTATTTTTTAGGTTTAGGTTTTATTTTTTATTTTTAGGTTTAGGTTTAGATTTAAGTTTCAATTTTATGTTTTTTGCTTTAAGTTTTAGGTTTTTATTTTAGGCTTATTTCAAGGTTTTATTTTTAGTTTATTTTATTTTATTTAGTTTATGGTTTAGGTTTAGGTTTAGGTTTTATTTATTTAGTTTAGTTTTTGTTAGTTTAGGTTTAGGTTAATTTTATTTTAGTTATTTTCGATTTAGGTTTATGTTTTTAGTGTAGCATTTAAGTTTAATTTTTTATTTATTTTTAGGTTTATTTTTTGAGGTTTAGGTTTTTATTTAGTTTTTATTTTGTTTTACTTTTGGTTTATTTTAATTTTATTTTACCTTTATATTTATTTAATTTAATTTAATTATTTTTAGTTTACTTTTATTTTTTAGTTTAATTTAGGTTTTATTTATTTTATTTTGGTTTAGTTTTTAGTTTTTATTTTATTTTATTTTTAGGTTTAGGTTTAGGTTTAGGTTTAAGTTTTAGTATAGGTTTTTATTTTATTTTATTAATTTAATTTATTTAGGTTTAAATTTATTTATTTATTTATTTTATTTTTACGTTTTATTTAGTTTAGGTTAGGTATTTAGGTTTTTAGGGTTTAGGATTTATGGTTTAGGTTTAGGGTTTGGGGTTTAGGGTTTAGGGTTTGGGGTTTAGGGTTTAAGGTTTATGGTTTTAGGTTTTAGGGTTTAAGGTTTAGGATTTAGGGTTTAGGGTTTAGGGTTTCGGGTTTAGGGTTCAAGGTTCAAGGTTCTTAAGGTTCCGGAGTTTAGAGTTTATGATTGTAAGTTTAGAGTTTTGGGTTTAAGGTTTAGTGTTAGTTTTAGGGCTTAGAGTTTTTTAGGGTTTAGTATTTAGGGTTTAGGGTTGGTTTTAGAGTTTAGGGTTTAGGATTTAGGGTTTAGGGTTTAAGATTTAGGGTTTAGGGTTTAGGGTTTAGGAGTTTTTTAAAATTAAGTAGGTTTAATTTATTTATTTTATTACTTTATTTTTATTTATTTTAGTTTATTTTATTTATTATTTTTATTTAGGTTTATTTTTTATTTAGTTTAGTTTATTTATTTTAGTTTAGGTTATTTATTTAAGTTTATTTTTTTTAGGTTTAGGTTTATGTTTATTTTTTTAGTTTAGTTTTATTTTTATTTTAGGATTTAGGGTTTTTATGGTTAAGGGTTTATGGTTTAGGGTTAGTTTAGGTTTTAGGGATAGATTAGGGTTCAGAGTTTAGGGTTTACAATTTATGGCTTAGGGTTAGGGTTTTTTTTTAATTTTTTTAATTTTTTTTAATTAAGTAAACTAGTAGGTTTAGGTTTATTTAGTTTATTTTAAATTTTATTTTATTTTATTTTATTTTTAATTATTATTTAGGTTTTGTTTTTTAATTTTTATTTAATTTAGTATATTTATTTTAGGTTTATTTATTTTAGTTTAGGTTTTTTTATTTTAGTTTATTTTTTAGCTTTAGGTTTATTTTTTAGTGTAGTTTTCTTTTTACTACATTTTTTAGGTTTCAGTTTTATTTTTTATTTTTAGGTTTAAGTTTAGGCTTTTATTTTATTTTTTTTAGTTTTAGGTTTTAGGTTTTTATTTTAAGTTTAATTTTGGGCTTTTAATTAGTTTAGGTTTAGATTTAGTTTAGGTTTAGGTTTTATTTAATTTAGTTTAGTTTAAGTATAGGTTTATTTTATTTTTATTTTAGGTTTAGCCTTTTTTTTAGTTTGCGGTTTACGGTTTATTTTTTTTTTATTTTTTGGTTTTACTTTTTAGTTTATTTTTAGGTTTAAGTTTTATTTAGTTTCTATTTTATTTTATTTTAGGTTTATTTTATTTTTATTTTAGGTTTAGTTTAAATTTTATTTAGTTTTTTTTAGTTTAGTTAGATTTTAACTTTTTTATTTTATTTTCTTCTTAGGTTTAGGCTTAGGTTTAGGTTTTAGTTTATGTTTTCATTTTATTTTGGTTTAGGTTTTTTTATTTATTTTATTTTTATGTTTTATTTAGTTTAGGTTTAGGTAATTAGCTTTTTAGGGTTTACGATTTAGGGTTAGGTTGGGGTTTAGGATTTAGGATTAAGGGTTTGGGGTTTAGGGTTTAGGGTTTAGGGTTTATGGTTTATGGTTTAGGGTCTATGGTTTAGGTTTTAGGGTTTAATGTTTAGTGTTTTAGGGTTTAGGGTTTAGGTTTTAAGCTTTAGTGTTCTTTGGGTTTAGGGTTTAGGGTTTAGGGTTTATGATTTAGGTTTAAAGATTAGGTTTTAGTTTAGGGTTTAGAGATTAGGGTTTTTTTTTTTTTTTCTTTTTTAATAGAGAATAAATTCATATTGAATATTTCTTCTTTTTGATTTCATCAATCAAGTAACACACCAAGTTTTCTAAGACACAAGTGATGAAATAGATAAAAAATGAGCACGCATAGAGCAAATCAAAAATCCTAGATAACTAAAACCATCTCTACCGTAAAGACAGTTCAATAAGCAGCAGATTGGATCGATTGTTCTTCAGTTTCTCCAGTTCCCAATAAGACAACCCCGGCCTTTTAAATAGCAGGATTCACCATCATTTCCCTGATCTCTACCTCCGCCACCACCATAGATATAACCTTCTATCGCTGCTCCTGCCTCCATAACCACCACTTCTTTTACCACCACCTCCATATCCACCAGCACCTCCATATCCCTGACCACCACTAAGAAAATTGGGCCTCCACCTTCACCCCCACTACAGATCTAGGCTGAGCTTGGTTGATAGTGATGTTCTTACCTTCAAGGTTCTGCCTATTCTTAGGGTTTAGGTTTAGGTTTAGGTTTATTAGGTTTTAGGGTTTAGGTTTATTTTTTAATTTATTTAGCTACTTTAGGCTTAGGTTTAGGGTTTGGGGTATAGGGTTTAGGGATTAGGGATAGTGTTTAGGGTTTAGTGTTTAGGGTTTAGGGTTTAAGATTTAGGGTTTAAGATTTTAGGGTTTATGCTTTTAGGGTTTAAGGTTTAGGGTGGGCATTTAGGGTTTAGGGTTTAGGGTTTTTTATGGTTTAAGGATTAGGGTTTAAGGTCTAGGGTTGTAAGTTTAGGTTTAGGGTTTAGGGTTTAAGGTGTAGGTTTTAGATTTAGGGTTTAGTGTTTAGGATTTATGGTTTTTAGGGTTTAGGGTTTAATGTTGAGGGTTTAGAATTTATGATTTAGGTTGTAGGGTTTAAGTTTTAAGTTTAGGGTTCAGTTTTATTTTAGGGTTTAGGGCTTTTGGTTTTTTTGTAAATTGAACAAATTGAGATTCAACATTTCTTCTTTTTGATTTCATCAACTAGGAAACACACCAAATTTTGTAACGCACAAGCGACATCATAGTAAAAATGAGCACACATAGAGCAAATAAAAAATACTAGATAACTAGACCCTTCTCTACTATAAAGAGATAGTTCCATATGTAACAGATCGGATCATCCATTCTTCAATTTATCCAGTTCCCATCAGAACCACCCCGGCCTCTTGAGTAGCGGGGTCCATCATCAAATCCACGATCTCTCCCTTCACCACCACCACGATTTTAATCTCCATAACTAGTACCGCTCCGACCACCACCTCCATATCCACCACCACCTCCAGATCCCCCACCACCACTGTAATAACCGCCACCTCTGCCTTCGACTCCACCGCCAAATCTAGACTGAGCCTGGTTGACGGTGATGTTCCTGCCATCAAGCTTCTGCCCATTCTTAGGATTTAGTTTTTTTTTAGGGAAAGTTAGAATTTTTTTACCTTAAAAATAAAGGATTCAATGTCATTAAGTGGGGTAAAGCTAAAATTTCTACTGCTCACAGAGCTACAAGAAACCTATGGAGCTAAACCCTTATCTAAGTACAATGGAAAAAAAATAAAAGAGCAAAAGCAAAAGCATAAAAGAAAATAAGAAAGTACACAAAAAGAAATAATAAAACTTAAGAAAATAATAAAAGGACTAGTCAATAGCTGTTCATGATCCTTTTGAGAAGGAAAGATAAGAAAGATCCACATCAATAGTACTTGAGTTGGCTAGTAAAGATCATTCCATCTGTGAAGTTCAAACCTACAAAAGAAATCTACAAAACACTACAAAGGAAATGGCCATAGCTCAAGGAAAATTTATAAAGTAAACAATTTAGAAAGAGCTGAGAAAGAGAAGGCTCAGGCTTAGTTAAGATCATCTCAAGGGGAAACAATACATATGAACATCAAAACTTCATGAGAAGGGTTACAATCATATGCATGCTACCAACTAAAGAGAAGATATAGGGAAACATCAAGGCCATCATAGCCAACATACCTGATATAAGCAATCATGCAAGGAAAAATAGTCCAAAGTGATCTAGTTCTGCTAAAAATAGAGAAAATAGCCACGAGAAATGACAAACCCACCACAAAACCCATAGACCAAATACATAAAGCCGACATCTCGAGATCTCAGGTTAGTGGCCGAGAACAACCTACAACTACCTCTAGAGCACTAGCAATCCAAATCCAAGGGAAAAAACTCCACCCAAATAGCAAAATAGTAGAAGATAAGCAGCACTAGAGAGAAGAAAGCCATAGCATAGAAAGACCAAGAGGCATCTAGAAGTTACCATCAAAGCCACCACCAAGGCAGCCAAAAGGAAAGCTAATCCACTATCACCAACCAAGAGGCAAATATTAGGAAACCAAAAGAGCTAACTAAATTAAAGGGAGTCAATACCAACATCCAACATAAAACCAAAACACCAAACCACTACACAAGCATCCAAGGCAAGACATCAGCCATATAAAACCCCTCAAGTAGCCAACCCCCAACAACAGGTCCTAAAATAGGACCAAAAAAATCATAAGAGTCATATCCTCCACCAACAAAATAGCCAATAAAACCACCCAGGTCAGCAGTCAATAGGATGAGCAGTAGGAGAAGTCAGAGTAGCAGGAAAACCAACACCCAAAATCGGGAAACAAAAATAAAGGAAAAATAGCTACACCCAAGAGAGGATAACCAACCTAGGAGCAGACCAGAAACCCAACCAAAAGCACCTAAACCAACCATCAAACACAGATAACACGTCCACCCAACCAACCAACCTAGATAGCCAAAATATCTAACCTGCCCAGTCAGCCAATAAAACCAACCAGTAAATAGAGCTAATACAAAGCCCAAAAAGAGGGAAAAGAACATCAACAGACAAAGCAACAACCTACTTGGAGATCTCAAAATAAGAAAGAAATAAAAAATGTAGTCACCCAGCCAAACTAGAAAATGCTAAGGAGGACCACCCAACCACAAATAGGAAAACTATAAGGAAAAGAACAAGGCTAGAGGCAAAGAAAACCCCTTCTAAATCCCAAAGAGCAGATAATTACTATAAAAGAGAAAATGGGGAGACAACAACCACATAACAGTTAACTCAAATTCACAAGGTAGATAGAACCAACCAATAGAAACCTCCAAACAAACAAGGAAAGGATAACCAAGCCAGAAGAGGCCAATAGTAGCAATGAAAAAATAACCACCCAAAATAGATAGGCAAATGAAAGAAACAAATAGCAGCAGCCAGAATAACCAACCATAGTATCTACAAATCCAATTCAAAAAAGGCCACAGCTAGGCAAAACTAAAGGCACATTCATTGGTAAAAAGGGCAAGCCAAAATTTGGCACAACCACAACCCAACAAGAGACTCAAAGCATGAGCTAGAGAAAGAAAACTGCCAGGCTAAGATGATAGGGAAACCAATTAAAAATTGAACCACTAAGACCCAAAAATTGCCAGGCAAGTATAGAATGGGGTAAAGAGGAAGGGGGTTTAAGTATAGAAATAAACTCACCAAAAACCACTTTCTAGTGAGGGGAGCAGAAGAAAAAACAACAAACAATAGACTGAATAAAACCACCATAGGAAAAAATTAACAAAATAGCAGAAGGTTAAAATTTGCGGTAAGGCAGTCTAGTGTTATCCGGATTGATCAGACCATGCAGATGCTTAGGTATGCTATGGTTATCGAATAAACTGAGCTCATGAAATTCCCCTCCAAAATTAGCTAGGAAATCAACACAAGCATTACTTTCATAAAGAATGTGAAAAATTTTGAATCAAACTTGAGAAATAAGCTTTTTAGTGTGATTAAGAAGATAAAATAAGTCAGCATTTCCCATTTTATTATTAGTAAGCATATCAAGGAAAAGAAGAGCATCAACTTCAATCCAAATATTATAGAGGATTTTGCTTAAATAAATATCAATAGCTTTGTTAACAGCCATGAGTTCAGCATAAATAAAAAAATAAGCATTGAGGGGTAAGCAAAAGCATAAATGACAACACCTTTAGTTCCCTAAGAATTCCACCAGAGCCATATTTGTTTTGGGAATTGAACCATCAATTTTGATCTTAATAAAATTTTCTTTAGGGTTAATCAAATGTATAATGCTAATACTCTTGTAGGAAGGATCATCATGCAAAGTGATACCCAATTTTTAGCCACAAATTTATAACCTCTAAAGTGAAAATTGCTAATTAAATTTGCATTAAATAAAGCATGAATTTTTCTTTAGTTCTAGCAAGGATCATTTTATGGTTCATAGGGATAACATGATATTTAGCATCATTTTTGTCCATCCTAATGAACCAAATAAGGGTAATAGCAATTAAAACTTTGATATGACCTTTCACAGTTTTATGGAAACAAACTTTAAGAAGTTGATATAATGAAAGAGAGTCATGAAAATAGTAAATGTTAAATAAATCATCATACCATATCCAATGTTTGGAAGCAATAACACCATTGATAAAAACATGATTAACATTTTCAATATGAAAGCAATAATAGCACTTATAAGGTAAGTAAAACCCTTTAAGCCAAAGCAAGGAATCAACTAGGATGAAGTTATTCAAAATCCTCCAAGTTAAAATTGATTAAGAAATGGGATAGATATTATTCCAAAGTTTAATGAAAACATTAGAGGTGTTCTATTTATTTCTAATAAAATTCCAAACCTCTTTAAGAACAAAATCACCATTGTAAGAGAGCTTAAAAAGGATTTGACCCAATTTATTAGAAAAGATATCAATGTTACAAAACTTGTCAAAAATAGAAATAGGAATGTTGTTCTCTAGTTTGTTTTCATTCTAATTGTTATTAAGATGGGTTGTAGGTTTCGTGTCATAGGTTTAGGGTTTTGGGTTTAGAGTTTAGGATTTAGGAATTAAAGTTTTTCTTTTTTAAACTAAGTAAAGTAGTAGGTTTAGGTTTATTTAGTATGTTTAGTATATTTTTATTTATTTAAGGTTTAGGATTTAGGATTTAGGGTTTAGGGTTTAGCTTTTAGGTTTAGGGTTTACGTTTTAGTTTAGGGTTTAGGGTTTAGGTATTAGGTTTAGGGTTCAGGTTTTAGTTTAAGGTTTAAGATTTTTGGTTTTTTTTTACCGAGAACAATTTAGATTAAACATTTCTTCTTTTTAATTTCATCAACCAAGTAACACACCAAGTTTTCTGAAACACAATCAACAACATAGATAAAAAATGAGCACGCATAGAGATATTTAAAAACACTAGATACTAGAATCGCCTCTACTATAAAGACACTGTTACGTAGATTAGATTGTCCATTCTTCATTTTCTCTAGTTCCCATCAGAACCACCATGGCCTCTCGAGTAGTGGGATCCACCATCATATCCTCGATCTCTCCCTCCGCCACCACCAGGGCTGTAACCTCCATCTCTCTTCCTGCCTCCATAACCACCAGTACTCTGACCACCAACTCAATATCCACCAGCACCTCCAGATCCCCCACCGCCACTACGATAACCACCACCTCCACCTTCTCCTCCATCGCCTGATATAGTCTAAGCCTGGTTGACGGTGATATCCCTACCATCAAGGTTCTAGCCATTTTAAGGGTTTATGTTTATTATGCTTTAGGTTTTAGGTTTATTTATTAATTTATTTAGTTACTTTCAATTTATGTTTAGGTTTGGGGTTTAGGGTTTATGGTTTAGGGTTTATGGTTTAGGTTTAGGGTTTAGGGTTTAAGGTTTAGGGTTTTAAGGTTTGCTTTTAGGGTTTAAGGTTCAGGGTTAGGGTTTAGGGTTTAGGGATTAGGGTTTTTTGGGATTTAGGTTTTAGGGTTTAGGGTTGTAGGTTTGGTTTAAGATTTAGGGTTTAAGGTTTTTTTTTAAAAAAAATTGAAGAAAATCGATAGGTTTAGGTTTATTTAGTATATTTAGTTTATTTTTTTTATTTATTTTAGTTTATTTTCTTTTTTATTTTTATTGAGGTTTATTTTATTATTTTATTTAGTTTAATTAATTTATTTTAAGTTTATTTATTTTTAATTTAGGGTTTTTATTTTTGTTTATTTTTTTAGGTTTAGGTTTAGGTTTAAGTTTATTTTTAAGTCGAGTTTTATTTTTATTTTATTTTTTAGTTTTAGGTTTTATTTTTTATTTTTAGGTTTAGGTTTAGGTTCTTTTAAAATTTTTTTAGATTTTGGTTTTCATTTTTTATTTTAAGTTTATTATAGGTTTTATTTTTTAGTTTAGGTTTAGATTTATTTTTAGTTTATTTTATTTTATTTAGTTTAGGTTTATGTTTATGTTTAATTTATTTTAGCTTTAGGTTTACATTTTATTTATTTTAGTTTAGTCTATTTTAGTTTAGGTTTAGGTTTATTGTATTTTATTTATTTTATTTTTATTTTTATTTCAGGTTTTTTTTAGTTTAGGGTTTAAGTTTTATTTTTAATTTATTTTTAGGTTTATTTTTTAGGTTTAAGTTTTATTTAGTTTTTATTTAATTTTATTTCAGGTATATTTTATTTTAATTTTACATTTTGTTTTTCTTTCATATAGGTTTTTTATTCTTCAGTTTATATTATTTTTAGTTTATTTTTTGTCTTTATTTATTTTATTTTAGTTTATTTTTACTTTATTATTTTATTTTATTTTTAGGTTTAGGTTTAGGTTTTAGTTTAGGTCTTTATTTTATGTTATTTTATTATTTTATTTAGGTTTATTTTTTTTTTATATTTTTTTTTTAGGTTTTATTTAGTTTAGGTTTATGCTTTCAGCTGTTTAAGGTTTAGGGTTTAGGGTTTTAGGGTTTAGGGTATAGTTTTTTAGGGTTTAGGGTTTTAGGGTTTAGGGTTTAGGGTTAGGGTTTATGATTTAGGGTTTAAGATTTAGGGTTTAAGGTTTTTAGGGTTTTGGGTTTTGGGTTTACGGTTTAGGGTTTAGGGTTATTTTAGAGTTTAAGATTTAGAGTTTTAGGGTTTAGGGTTCTGAGTTAGGGTTTAGGGTTTGGGGTTTAGGTTTAGGTTAGTTAGGTTTATTAGCATTTAGGTTTTAGTTTAGTTTAGGTTTTAGGTTTTTATGCTTTTAGGGTTTAGTTAGGGTAGTGTTTAGGTTAGTTTTAGGGTTTAGGGTTTAGTGTTGCCTTTAGGTTTAGTTTTAAGTTTAGGTTTATAGTTTAGGGTTTAGTGTTTTTAGAGTGTTTAGACTAATTTAGGGTTTAATGGGTTTAGGGTTTATGGTTTAGGTTTAGGGTTAAGGGTTAGTTTAGAGTTTAATGTTTCGGGTTTTAGGGTTTAGGGTATTAGGTTTGGGTTAGTTGGGTTTTAGGGTTTAGGTTTAAGGTTTAACATTTATTTATGGTTTAGGGTTTAGGGTTAGTTTAGGGTTTATGGTTTAGGATTTAGGGTTAAAGTTTTAGGGTTGTAGCTTTAGAGTTATAGGTTTTTGGGTTATTTTAGTGTTTAAGTATTTTTTTAAAATTAAGTAAACCCATAGGTTTAGCTTTATTTAGTTTATTTAGTATATCATCTATTTATTTTGGTTTTTTTATTAGGTTTAGTTCATTTATTTTAGGTTTATTTATGTTTGTTTAGGTTTTTTATTTTAGTTTAGTTTTTAGGTTTATGTCTAGGTTTAGGTTTATGTTTATTTTTTTAGTTTAGTTTTATTTTTATTTTTATTTTTTTGGTTTAGGTTTTATTTTTTATTTTTTTGGTATAGGTTTAGGCTTTTATTTTATTTTTTATAAGTTTAGGTTTTAGGTTTTTATTTAAGGTTTATTTTATTTTTTAGTTTAGATTTAGGTTTAATTTTAGTTTAGTTTATTTTATTTAGTTTAGGTTTAGGTTTAGGTTTAGTTTGTTTTAGGTTTAGTTTTATGTTTTATTTATTTTAGTTTAGTTTATTTTAGTTTAGGTTTATGTTTATTTTATTTTTATTTTAGGTTTAGGTTTTTCATTTAGTTTAGGGTTTATGTTTTATTTTTTATTTAATTTTAGGTGTTATTATTAGGTTTATTATTTTTGCTTAAGTTTTTATTTTTGTTTAAGTTGATTTTATTTTTATTTTAGGTTTAGTTTTTATTTTTTTTAAGTTTCTCATTTTTTTAGTTTAGTTTAGGTTATCATTTATTTTATTTTAGTTTACTTTTACTTTTCTTATTTTCTTTTCTTTTTAGTTTACTTTTTATTTATAGTTTAGTTTAGGGTTAGGGTTTTTTTTATTTTATTTATTTATTTTTAGGGTTTAGGATTTACATTTAGGGTTTAGGGTTTAGGTTTTAGGTTTTGGGTTCATGTTTTAGTTAAGGGTTTAGGGTTTTTGGTTTTTTTTTAACAGAGAACAAATTCAAAATTGACATTTCTTATTTTCAATTTCATTAACCAAGTAAGACAAGTTCTAAGGTGCGATACACTGATAAAAATGAGCGCAAAAATTAAAAACTCATTTTACTATCTACTATAAAACACAGTTCCATAAGAAGCTTTCTATTTCTCAGTTCCATATCACCGACCTCTCAAGTAGCGAGGATCCACCATCATATCCTCTCTCCCACCCACGGCATTTGTAACCTCTTCCTCTCCTCATAAACCACCTTTCGACCACCACCTATATCCACCACAACCTCCATATCTCCCACCCCTTTAATCGCCACCTCGCCTTCACCTCCACGCTCTAGGCTACATGGTTGGGGTGATGTTGCCATCAATCTTCTTCCATTCTTAGGGTTTTGGTTTAGGTTTAGGTTTATTAGGTTTTAGGGTTTAGGTTTATTTTTTAATTTATTTAGTTACTTTAGGTTTAGGTTTAGGGATTGGGGTTTGGGGTTTAGGATTTTTTTTAAACTAAAATGATTTCAGATAAATAAGAAATTACCAAAAAATGCAAGAAATTATCCTCTAACAACTAATAAAATAGGGTAAAATAAAATGTAATTCAAAAATTCACAAAAATAGTATTTCACAAAATAATTTAACTCTTAGAGACAATAAAATTTTATTTGATAGAAGGCCAACAAAGCTTTGTCAAACAAGCTGAATCCCATATCATCATCGATTCCTCGGAGCTCTTCCTTCTTCTTCCACTTTTCTGAGGAAGCGGCGGGAAAAACTAGAAAGGTATAGCCAGAAATTTACTAAGATCCTTCAAATACCACTTAACCTTCTTGGCTGCGGGTATGTGTATGTGTGGCAATCATGGCTGAGGACATTCTTGTAAGCATTGATGAACATGTGGGGGTAAGTTTGGGATAAGAGGGCCTGAGAGAGAAGTGATCATTGAAAGGCCTGAAAACTTCTCGATGAGATCATGTTTAGTGAGGTCAAGTACCTCAGGACTAAACATCGATCCATCATGATACACAGATTGGATTATAAGGCCATAAGAGAATGGCCTAATCCCATCGAGAGTCACTCGAGGATCCCAACTCCCAATTTTAATCAGTGATAAATTCAACAGTACCCTTGTTGATCTTAGTTGGGATATTGAGAACCTTGAAGAAAGAAGTTTGTGAAGGATCCAGACCAATGTTGCTTGGAGCAACCACAACATCAATTGGTGCAATGAGACCAACACGGGCAGGAGCACCAACTTTGTATTTTGCAACCTCTTCACTCACTTCTTTAAGATCACCTTAAATAAAAATTAGCTCAATCGAGGATTAGGGTTTAGGGTTTTAGGGTTTAGGCTTTAGGGTTTAGGGTTTAGGGTTTAAGGTTCAGAGTTTTTTAGGCTTTAGGGTTTAGGGTTTTTAGGCTTTAGGGTTTAGGGTTTAGCGGGGGTTAGTTTTAGGGTTTAGGATTTAGGGTTTAGGGTTTTTTTAAAAAAAAATTAAGTAAACGATAGGTTTAGGATTATTTAGTTTATTGATTATTTCTTTTAGTTTGTTTTATTTTTTTATTTTTATTTATGTTTATTTTTATATTTATTTAGTTTAGTTTATTTATTTTAGGTTTCTTTATTTTAGTTTAGGTTTTTTATTTTTGTTTATTTTTTTAGGTTTAGGTTTATTTTTTTAGTTGACTTTTATTTTTATTTTATTTTTAAGTTTAGGTTTTATTTTTTATTTTTAGGTTTAGGTTTAGGTTTTATTTTTTTTTTAGGTTTAGGTTTAAGTTTTTATTTAAGGTTTGTTTTTATATTTTATTTTTTAGTTTAGGTTTAGGTTTAATTTTAGTTTAGTTTATTTTATTTAGGTTTATGTTTAGGTTTAGTTTATTTTAATTTTAAGTTTTGGTTTTATTTATTTTAGTTTAGCTTATTTTAGTTTAAGTTTAAGTTTATTTTATTTTTATTTTAGGTTTAGTTTTTTTTAGTTTTAGGTTTATTTTTTATTTATTATCTATTTTTAGATTTAGTTTTTAGGTTTAGGTTTTTATTTTATTTTATTTTAGGTTTATTTATATTTTATTTTATGTTTAGTTTTATTTTATTTAGGTTTTTTAATTTTATTTTATTTTTAAATTTAGTTTTGTTTTTTTATTTATTTTATTTTAGTTTTTTTTATTTTTTTTATTTTATTTTTAGGTTTAGGTTTTATCTTAGGTTTTTATTTTATTTTATTTTTTATTTAATTTAGGTTCAGGTTTTTTATTTAAATTATTTTTAGGTTTTATTTAGTTTAGGATTAGGTTTTAAGGTTTTTTAGGGTTTAGGGTTAATGGTTTACGGTTTAGGGTTTAGGGTTTAGGGTTTAGCATTTTAGTGTTTAGGTTTTTGGGGTTTAGGGTTTAGGGTTTAGGGTTTAGGGTTTAGTGTTTAGGCTTTAGGGTTTAGGGTTTTTAGGGTTTAAGGTTTAGGGTTTAGGGTTTAGAGTTTTTTTAAACTAAAGGAATTTATTCAAAAAATAGGTAAGAAGACCATATTGGACTAAACTAGAGAAAAAAAAACTCAAATGTAGAATAGAAGAATCCTAAAGAGTTTAGTCCCTAAACTAATAAATCAAAGACAATAAAGAAAAAAACAAATACAAAACTAAGAAAAAAACAAAAGGCAAAAGGGGAAGAATCCACGGGCTCCAAAAGAACCTAAAGAGAGAAGATCCATAAGAAATGGAAACTTGCAACCAAGAAAACAACTCCACCATCTAAGAAAAGAGACCATTAAAGACTTGACTCCCTCCAAGAGGAAGAAAAGACCAACGAAAGAGAACCTACTACAAGAAATCTCAAGAAGGAGATCAAAAAACATAAAGAGAAAAAACTCAGAGATATATGAAAGAAGGATAATCAAAATAATGAAGGGCATCAAATCCTAAGTGTATCCAACTTCAAAGAAGGGTTACAAATAGGAAAAGTCACCAGCCACAAAAATATCAAGAAAAAAATCAATCATATCATCATAGCTATCCCAACCAAAGAAAATATAAACCTGTCATAATAACCCTAAACAAAAAAGCTAAGGAAACAAAAAGAGAGAGGAGACCAATAGATAAAATTAACATAAGGAAATCCCAACAAAACAATATGAACACCTCTTTAAAAAGAGAGAGAAAAGAAGCTCACAGCCCAAAAAAATAAAATAAAAGAGCCCTTAAAGATAAAGCCAACAGATCCCACAACAATACCAATCCAAAGTCACCAAGGCACCAAGACAACAGAGCCCATAACAACACCAATCCAAAGCCACCAAGGCACCAACCAAAGGAAAGGAAACAACCAACAGAGCAGCCACACAATAAAGCACCCAAGAAAAATAGCTCAGGAAAGAGCAAGTGGACCAAACCAAATAAATAGAAAAAACAAGAAGGAATAGATAGAAAATAAATAGCTAGAGAAATAA
Source organism: Cymbidium sinense (assembly GCA_021442155.1). NCBI lineage: Eukaryota > Viridiplantae > Streptophyta > Magnoliopsida > Asparagales > Orchidaceae > Cymbidium > Cymbidium sinense. The sequence goes on from CM038214.1 coordinate 286,571,634, forward strand.
CCAGCCAATGGACAAACCACATGCCAAGGACAAAAGGCCAAACCTACCACCAACAAAGAGAACAAAAAACTGACCAAAGAATGGCAAGACAATTGAAACAAAGCCACTAGCACAAAACCAACTAGTCAAAGAGCACCAAAGAAAACTCAGCACAGGAAGCCAGAAATCCCAAGCTAAAAGGAGGAAAATTAGCCAAGAAGCCAATACTCCAGATAGCAAGAAACCACACAATAAAAGCTCAGCCAACAGAGAAAAAACTAGCTAAAGGCAAAAACTTCCCAAGGACAGGAGAGATTATTTCCAAGAAGCTTTAAAATGAGTTACCCTCAGTAAGTGAGGAGGGGAATAAATCTGAACACTTTTTCTTCTTATAAATAGTTTTATAATCATGTCCTTTCTCCAAAAAATCTCCATCCAAAAATGAATCATTATTGTTATAAAAGGCATGGGGATCAATAGAAGCTATCAATTTCAAATAAGAGCATTCGGAATCATCCACAGCATTAGACAAAGAAAAATCAGAAATAGCATGCATTTCAAAATTAGAATTGAAATAAAGAGCAAAAACAACTTTATTAAAAAGACAATTATAAATATTTTCACCTTCCAACAAAATCTAAAGAGTATCCTCCTTGTCTTCATTCAAAAAAGAAGCAAGAGAAGCAGAATCCAGATTTTCAGTATAATCTTCATGTAAGGGATTAAAATAAGATTCAAATTCCTTAGAAACACATAGAATATTACCAAAATTCTGAACAAAATTACCAGCCATTAGAAAAACCATCATTTTAAATGAAATAGAACTATTCACAATGAGAGAATTATCACGGGTATCTAAATCTTATTTTTTAAAAGAAAGATCACCAATATTAAAAAGATTGTCAAAACCAGAAGTTTTCAAAAATAAGAATTTTCTTTTCACCACCATTCTTAATCAAAGAAGGAAAACAAATAGTCTCTTTCCCATGATCTAAAGTACATAGGAGAAAGAGAAACAACATCCAACTGATTGAAAGAAATGGTGTTAGCATCAACAATATTCGAACCGTCATCATGAAAAGAATTATGCACAACATCCAAACCATTATAATCATTAACCAGAGCCTCTAAAGTCTTCCCTTTACCAAAATCATCTAATGAAACACTTAGAGCATGATTATTAGTTAGAACTTTTTTAAAAACATCAAAATTACCATTTACATTAGACAAATCATTAATAGGTAAAACTTTTTCACAAGATCCATAAATCTGGTTTTGTAATACATCAGAATTTTGAAAAGCATATTTTCTATTATCCAACTAGAGAGAATCATCAATTTTTTCAACAATTGAATTCTTACTGGTGATTCTCTTCCTAAGAGAGGGATGAGCAATAAAGCATTCAGAAATTTCATGCCCATGAATCTTACAATGATTACAAAAAATGGGAAATTTCTCAAAAATAACTTTTTGAAAGTAATCACATTTCTATGAACCCATCCAATTTTTTTTTGGATATTTCTTAGTAATATCAATCTCTACAAGAATTCTAGCAACAGACGATCTAGAAGAAGCAACTATTGCTTGATCAACTTGCAAAGGCCAACCAAAAATCAACCCAATAGCATAAAAAAATTGATAATTAAATAGATGAAACCTCATGTTAGGTAAAGAAATCTAAATGGAAACATAGGAGACTCTTCATTAACATCGAACATAGGCGTCCAATTCAGAATACACATTTGACAATTAAAAACATAGTAAGAATGACTAGAAAAAATTATTCTGTAATCAAGGTCATTAGAATGTTTAATTAGAACATGCCTTGCATTAGTCATCCCAATAGAAAAAGAACCAGATAAATTTAAGCTATCAAAAAAAGAATGAATATCTTCCATCTTTGGTCATTTAAATGAAAGCTTTCCAATCAAAGAAAAGGCAAAAGGCTCAGTCAATCTTTCAATATCCTCATAAAATCATAATTACTGGAGTACCTTTAAAAGTCTTATGAAGCAAATTCAAAGGAGGCTCGGTGGAGGAATTCTTACCAGCTAAAGCCACTTTGAAAGATTTAGTAACAATAGGTAATTTAGAGGTAAGGCTACCCAAAAAATCTGATGCCTTAGTAGGATCCATCGACATAAGGGAATTACCCCATGGATTTCAAGAAGCCGATGCCATGAGTCATGGTGTCGTGATAAGAACAGGTTAAGATAGGCCCAAGGCCGATAATCTATAAGAAATCCAAGAGAGAAAGCACTCAAAAACTCACCAAGAATACGAGGGATCCCAAAATTTCTCAATAAGAGGGTGTAGTTTAGTTTTAGGGTTTAGGTTTTAGTTTTAGTGTTTATTAGTTAATATTAGGTTTTATTAGTTTTATGTTATTATTAGTTTATTATTAGTTTTATGTTTAGTTTAGTTAGTTTAGTTTTAGTTAGGTTATTAGTTTAGTTTTAGTTATTATTATTTTAGGTTAGTTTTGGTGGGGGGGTTGGGATAGGTTTAGTTATTAGTTTATTTAGTTTATTTTTTTCTTATGGTTTAATTTGTTTTAGTTTATTTATTAGTTATTATTAGTTTATTAGTTAGTTAATTATTTATTTAGTTTAGTTAGTTATTATTATTAGTTTATGGTTTTATTATTATTTAAGTTTTTTAGTTATTTAGTTGGTTTTTTGTTAGTTTATTTTGTTTATATTTATTAGTTTTGTGGGTTTAGGTTTATTAATTTATTATTATTAGTTTTTTAGTTTAGTTTATGGTTTAATTTTTTATTAGTTATTATTAGTTATTTATTATTTATTATTATTTTTAGTTTAGTTAGTTGGTTTATTATTATTTTTATTTTAGATTATTATTTATAGTTTATTATTATTATTTGTTTATGTTTAATATTATTAGTTCTATTATTATTATTTAATTTATTTATTTAGTTAGGGTTGATGGTTTAGTTATTTAGTTATTTATTAGTTAGTTTTTATTATTATTTATTATTAGTTTCGTTAGTTAGTTATTATTATTATTATTATTATTAGTTTTATTAGTTTAGTTATTGTTAATGAGTTTTTTATTATTATTAGTTATTATTATGTTTATTTATTAGTTAGTTTTTTATTGGTTTTATTAGTTTAGGTTTAGGGAGTTTTTTATTGTTTATTAGTTTAGGTTTAGGGTTTAGTTTTAGTTATTTATTTAGTTATTAGTTATTAGTTATTATTATTAATTTATTTGTTTAGTTTTAGTGTTTATTATTTATTAAGGTTTAGGTTTATTTATTAATTATTTAGTTTTATTTGTTAATTTTTTTAGTAGGTTTGTTTATTAGTTTATTAGTTTATTAGTTAGTTAGTTATTTATTTAGTTTAGTTAGTTATTTATTTAGTTTAGTTAGTTATTATTATTAGTTTATGATTTTATTATTATTTAGGTTTTAGTTAGTTTAGTGTTAGTTTTATTAGTTTAGTTTTGTTAGTTTATTTATTAGTTTAGTAGTTTAGTTTATTAGTTTTATTAGTTTAGTTATGGGTTTAGATTTATTAGTTTTTGATTATTAATTTTTTAGTTTAGTTTATGGTTTAGTTTTTTTATTAGTTATTATTGATTATTTATTGTTTATTATTATTATTATTAGTTTAGTTAGTTGTTTATTATTAGTTTAGTTTTAGATTAGTTTTTTTTTAGTTTATTATTATTATTAATTTATGTTTATTATTATTATTTTTATTATTATTATTTAGTTTATTTATTTAGTTTGGGTTTAGGGTTTAGTTATTTAGTTATTTATTAGTCAGTTTATTATTAGTTTTATTATTATTAGTATATTAGTTTAGTTAGTTAGTTGTTATTAATTAATATTATTATTATTATTATTAATTATTAATAATTTAGTTATAGTTAGTTAGTTTTATTATTATTATTATTAGTTTATTTATTAGGTTTATTAGTTTAGTTATTTAGTTATTAGTTTATTCTTTTATTATTGGTAAGTTATTATTAATTTTTTTACCTAGGTGTTTTATTATTAGTTTATTATTAGTTATTAGTTAGTTTATTAGGTTTAGTTATTATTATGTTTTTATTAGTATTTATGGTTTTATTATTAGTTTAGGTTTAGGGTTTAGTTTTAGTTAGTTATTTAGTTATTTATTATTAGTTTATTATTATTAGTTTATTTCTAGTTTTAGTGTTTATTATTTATTAGGGTTTAGTTTATTTATTAATTAGTTTTATTAGTTAGTTTTTTTTTGGTTAGTTAGTTTATTAGTTTATGAGTAATTAGTTATAGTTATTAATTATATAGTATTAGTTTTAGTTTAATTAGTTTTATTTAGTTTATTATTAGTTTTAGTTTTTTATTAGTTATTATTAGTTTAGTTTATTTTTAGTTAGTTTATTAGTGTGGTTTTTTTGTTTATGTTTAATTTAGTTATTAGTTTGTTTATTAGTTTAGTTAGTTTTTTTATTATTATTAGTTCATTAGTTTTTTATTTATTATTTAGTTAGTTTAGTTTAGTTTTTTTATTAGTTTTTGTTTTTGTTTGTTAGTAGTTTTTGTTTATTATAAGTTTATTAGTTTTAGTTTATTATATATTAGTTTTAATTTTAGTTAGTTTAGTTTAGTGTTTTGTTAGTTTATTATTAGGGCTTAAGGTTTAGGGTTTTGGGTTTAGGGTTTTGATATGGGGTTTAGGGTTTTAAAGATTATAGTTTAGGGTTTAGGGTTTAGAGTTAAGTATTTTTTATATATTTTTATTTATTTATTTATAGGGTTTAGGGTTTAGGGTTTAGGTCTTAGGTTTAGGGTTCAAGTTTTAATTTAGGTTTAGGATTGTTCATTTTTTTATAGAGAACAAATTCAGATTAAACATTTCTTCTTTTCAATTTCATCAACCTAGTAACACACCAAGTTCTCTAAGTCACAAGCGAAGAAATAGATCAAAAATGAGCATAGAAAATCAAAAACACAGATAACTAGAACCATCTCATAAGACATAGTTTCATAAGCGGAGGTTGGATGGTTCTTTAATTTCTCAGTTCCCATCAGAACCACCACGGCCTTTCAGTGGCGGGTCCACCATCATATCCCATCTCTCCCTCCGAACCACCATGGTACCTCCACTCCTCCTCTGCCTCCACCACCTCATCACCACCTCCATCCACCAACACATCAGATCCCCACCACTTTGATAGCGCCACCCCTTAGCCTCCACAGATCTAGACTAAGCATGGTTGATAGTGATGTTCATGTCATCAAGGTTCTTCCCATTCTTAGGGTTTAGTTTAAGTTTAGGTTTATTAGGTTTTAGGGTTTAGGTTTATTTTTTAATTTATTTAGTTACTTTAGGTTTAGGTTTAGGGTTTAGTTTAGGGTTTAGGGTTTAGTTTTTTAGTTTTTAGGTTTAGGTTTAGGGTTAGGATTAGGGTTTAGGTTTAGGTTTTATTAGTTTAGGTTTAGTTAGGTTTAAGTTTATTTTGTTTTAGTTTAGGTTTTTTAGTTTTAGTTTAGGGGTTTAAGGTTAGTTTAAAATTTGTTTAGCTTAATTTAAGGTTTAGGTTTAGTTTAGTTTAGGTTTAGGTTTAGTTTAGTGGTTTAGTTTAGTTTAGGGTTTAGGTTTAGGGTTTAGGTTTAGGTTTAGTTTAGGGTTAGTTAGTTTAGGTTTAGTTTAGTTTAGTAGGTTTAGGGTTTATGGTTTAGGTTTTTTTAAATTAAGTAAACTGGTAGGTTTAGCTTTATTTAGTTTATTTTTTATTTTTTAATTAATTTTATTTTTTTATTTAATTTTATTTTTTATTTTTATTTAGTTTACTTTATTTATTTTAGGTTTATTTATTTTAGTTTCTATTTTTCTATTTTAGTTTATTTTTTAGGTTTAGGTTTAGGTTTAGGTTTAGGCTTATTTTTTAATTTATTTTTATTTTTATTTTATTTTTTAGGTTTAGGTTTTATTTTTTATTTTTAGGTTTATATTTAGGTTTCAATTTTATTCTTTTAGCTTTAAGTTTTAGGTTTTTATTTTAGGCTTATTTCAAGGTTTATTTTTATTTTATTTTTTTTTATTTAGTTTATGGTTTAGGTTTAGGTATAGGTTTTATTTATTTTAGTTTTATTCATGTTAGTTTAGGTTTAGGTTAATTTTATTTTGGTTATTTTCGGTTTAGGTTTTTTTTTTTTTTAGTTTAGGGTTTTGGTTTATTTTATTTATTTTTTTGATTTATTTTTTTAGGTTTAGGTTTTATTTAGTTTTCATTTATTTTATTTTGGTTTATTTTATTTTATTTATTTATATTTTATTTTATTAGGTTAATTATTTTAGTTTACTTTTATTTTTTAGTTTAGTTTAGGTTTTTATTTATTTTATTTTTGCTAAGTTTGTATTTATTTTATTTTATTATATTTTTAGGAATAGGTTTAGGTTTAGGTTTATGTTTTAATAGGTTTTATTTTATTTTTATTTTTATTTATTTAGGTTTTATTTTTTTATTTTTTTATTTTTTAGGTTTATTTAGTTTAGGTATTTAGGTTTTAGGGTTTATTTATGGTTTAGGGTTTAGGGTTTGGGGTTTAGGGTTTAGGTTTAGGGTTTTGGGTTTTAGGGTTTAGTTTAGGGTTTTAGGTTTAGGTTTAGGGTTTTGGGTTATGGTTTTAGGTTTAAGTTTAGAGTTTATGGTTGTAGTATTTGGGTTTTGGATTTAAGGTTTAGTGTTAGTTTTAGGGCTTAAGGTTTTTTAGGGTTTAATATTTAGAGTTTAGGGTTGGTTTTAGAGTTTAGGGTTTAGGATTTAGGGTTTATTTATAGGATTTAGGGTTTAGGTTTTTTTTTTAAAATTAAGTAAATTAGTTTAGGCTTATTTATTTTGTTTACTTTATTTTTTATTTATTTTAGTTTATTTTATTTATTATTTTATTTAGGTTTATTTTTTATTTTTATTTAGTTTAGTTTATTTATTTTACTTTAGGTTATTTATTTTAGATTATTTTTTAGGTTTAGGTTTAGGTTTATGTTTATTTTTTTAGTTTAGTTTTATTTTTATTTTAGGATTTAGGGTTTTTATGGTTTAGGGTTTATGGTTTAGGGTTAACTTAGGTTTAGGGATAGATTAGGGTTCAAGGTTTAGGGTTTACAGTTTATGGCTTAGGGTTAGGGTTTTTTAAATTTTTTTAATTTTTAATTTTTTTAATTAAGTAAACAAGTAGGTTTAGGTTTATTTAGTTTATTTTTTATTTATTTTTTATTTATTTTATTTTTTATTTTTATTTAGGTTTTGTTTTATAATTTTTATTTACTTTAGTTTATTTATTTTAGGTTTATTTATTTTAGTTTAGGTTTTTATTTTAGTTTATTTTTTTTAGGTTTATTTTTTTAGTGTAGTTTTCTTTTTACATTTTTAGGTTTAGTTTATTTTTTATTTTAGGTTTAAGTTTAGGTTTTTATTTTATTTTTTTTTTAGTTTAGGTTTAGGTTTTATTTTAAGTTTAATTTGGGCTTTATTTTTTAGGTTTAGATTTAGGTTTAGTTTATTTTAGGTTTAGGTTTAGGTTTTATTTATTTTAGTTTAGTTTTGGTTTAGGTTTATTTTATTTTTATTTTAGGTTTAGCCTTTTTTTTAGTTTATGGTTTAGGGTTTATTTTTTGGTTTTACTTTTTGGTTTATTTTTTAGGTTTAGGTTTTATTTAGTTTTATTTTATTTTATTTTAATTTAAATTTTATTTAGGTTTTAGTTTAGTTAGATTTTAACTTATTTATTTTAGTTTATTTTATATTTTATTTTTATTCTTAGGTTTAGGTTTAGGTTTAGGTTTTAGTTTATTTTTCATTTTATTTTGGTTTAGGTTTTTTTATTTATTTTATTTTTAGGTTTTATTTAGTTTAGGTTTAGGTAATTAGCTTTTTAAGGTTTACAATTTAGGGTTAGCTTGGGGTTTAGGGTTTAGGATTTAGGGTTTGGGGTTTAGGGTTTAGGGTCTATAGGTTTTAGGGTTTAATGTTTAAGGTTTAGGTTTTAAGCTTTAAGGTTCTTTGGTTTAGGGTTTAGGGTTTATGTTTTAGGTTTAAAGATCAAGTTTTAGTTTAGGGTTTAAGGTTTTTGGTTTTTCTTTTTTTTTTTCTTTTTTAATAGATAATAAATTCATATTGAACATTTCTTCTTTTTGATTTCATCAACCAAGTAACACACCAAGTTTTAAGACAAGTGAAATAGATAAAAATGAGCAAGCATAGAGTAAATCAAAACTAGATAACTAGAACCATCTCTCTATAAAGACATAGTTATAAAGTGGGTAGATGGATTTCAGTTTCTCAGTTCCCAATAAAACCCACTCTTTTAGCGGGATTCAGCATCATTTCCCTGATCTGTACCTCCACCACCATCATGGCTCTAACTTTCGTCGCTGCTCCCGCCTCCATAACCACCACTTCTTTTACAAGCACCTCCATATCCCTGACCACCTCTAAGAAAATTGGGCCTCCACCTTCACCTCCACTACCAGATCTAGGTTGAGCTTGGTTGACAGTGATGTTCTTGCCTTCAAGGTTTTACCTATTCTTAGGGTTTAGTAGGTTTAGGTTTATTAGGTTTTATGGTTTAGGTTTATTTTTTAATTTATTTAGTTACTTTATGCTTAGGTTTAGGGTTTGAGGTATAGGGTTTTGGGATTAGGAATAGAGTTTAAGGTTTAGTGTTTAGTGCTTAGGGTTTAAGATTTAGGGTTTAGGATTTTATGGTTTATGCTTTTAGGGTTTAAGGTTTAGGGTTTAAGGTTTTTTATGGTGTAAGGATTAGGGTTTAAGGTCTAGGGTTGTAGGTTTAGGTTTAGGGTTTAGGGTTTAAGGTGTAGGTTTTAGGATTTAGGGTTTAGTGTTTAGGATTTAGGGTTTTAGGGTTTAGGGTTTAGTGTTTAGTTTATAGGATTTAGGATTTAGGTTTAAGTTTTAGGTTTAGGGTTTAGGTTTTAGTTTAGGGTTTAGGGCTTTTAGTTTTTTTTTTAAATTAAACAAATTCAGATTCAACATTTCTTCTTTTCGATTTCATCAATAGGGTAACACACCAAATTTTGTAATGCACAAGCGACAACATAGTAAAAAATGAGCACGCATAGAGCAAATCAAAAATACTAGATAACTAGAACCTTCTCTACTATAAAGAGATAGTTCCATAACAAACAGATTGGATCAGCCATTCTTCAATTTCTCCAGTTGCCATCAGAGCCACCCCGACCTCTCGAGTAATGGGGTCCACCATCAGATCTCTGATCTCTCCCTTCACCACCACCACCATGTAAATCTCGCTCCTCCGCCTCCACCAACCACCACCGCTCCCCACCACCTCCAGATCCCCACCACCACTGATAAGCCACCTTGCCTTTGACTCCCCAGATCTAGACTAGGCTTGTTGGCGGTGATTTTCATCAAGGTTACGCCCATTCTTAGGGTTTAGTTTTTTTTTAGGAAAGTTAGAATTTTATTACCTTAAAATAAAGGATACAATGTCATTAAAGGGTAAAGCTCAAATTTCTACACTCACAGCTACAAAAAAAGAGCTAAACCCTTATCTAAGTACAATGGAAAAAGAAAATAAAGAGCAAAAGCAATAGCATAAAAGCAAATAAAAAGTACACAAAAAGACTAATAAAACTTAAGAAAATAATAAAGGACTAGTCAACGAGTTCATGATCCTTTGAGAGGAAAGATAAGCAAGATCCACATCAACTTGAGTTGGTGAGTAAAGATCATTCCATCTATGAAGTTCAACCTATAAAAGAAATCACAAAATACTACAAAGGAAATGGCCATAGCTCAAGGAAAATTGATAAAGTAAACAATTTAGAAGAAAGAAAGAGAAGGCTCAGACTTAGTTAAGATCATCTCAAGGGAAACAATACATATGAGCATCAAAAACTTCATGAGTAGGGTTACAATCATATGCATGCTACCAACTAAAGAGAATATATAGAGAATCATCAAGGCCATCATAGCCAACATACCTGATATAAGCAATCATGCAAGGAAAAATAGTCCAAAGTGATCTAGTTCACCAAAATAGAGAAAAATAGCTAGCCAACAAAAAAATCAAAGCAAAATAAAGGAAAAAATTGATACATCTAAAGATAATAGCAGGAGCAGAGAACAAAAGCACTAAACCAACCATCAAATCAGACAACATCCAAACCAACCAACCTAGATAATAAAATAATAACGACCAGATAAAAAACCATAAATAGAGCTAATACAAAGCCAAAAAGGGAAAAAGGAAAAAGCAACAACCCACTTGGAGATCTCCAAATAACCAAGAAATAAAATGGTAGTCATACCAAACTAGAAAGAAAGGAGACCACCCAACCACAATAAGAAAACTATATGGACAAGAAAAAGGCTAGAGGCAAAAAAAACCCCTTCCAAATCCCAAAGAGTAGATAGTTACTATAAAGGAGAAAAGTGGGAGACAATAACCACATAACAGTTAACTCAAATTCACAAGGTCGATAAAACCAACCAACAGAAACCTCCAAGCAAAACTAGGAAAGGATAACTAGCCAAGAGGCCAATAGTAGCCATGAAAAAATAACCACCCAAAATAAAAGCAAATGAAAGAAACAAATACAACTAGTAACCAACCATAGATCTTAAATCCAATTCAAAAGGCCATAGAGGCAAAACTAAAGGCACATTCATTGGTAAAAGGGTAAGCCAAAATTTGGCACCCAATAACAAGAGACACAAAGCATGAGCTAGAGAAAGCTTCAAGCAAAGAGGATGAAACCAATTAAAAATTACACCACTAAGACCCAAAATTAGGAAGTATAAAATGGAAGAGGAAGGGGGTTTAAGTATAGAAATAAACTCACAAAAAACCACTTTCTAGTGAGGGGAGTAGAAAAAAAAACAACAAACAATAGACTGAATAAAAGCACCATAACAAAAAATTAACAAAACATCAGAAGGTTAAAATCTGAGGTAAGGCAGTCTAGTGTTATGGGATCAAAACAGATGCTTAGGTATGCTATGGTTATCAAATAAAATGAGCTCATTAAATTCCCTTCCCAAATTAGCTAGGAAATCAAAAAAAGCTTTACTTTCATGAAGAATGTGAAAATTTTTGTACCAAACATGAGAAAGAAGCTTTTTAGTGTGATTAAGAAGATAAAAGAAGTCAACATTTCCCATTTTATTATTAGTAAGCATATCAAGAAAAAGAAGAGCCTCAACTTCAATCCAAATATTATAGAGGCCTTTGCTTAAATAAATATCAATAGCTTTGTTAATGTACCATGAGTTCAGATAAATAACAAAATAAGCATTGAGTGGGTAGGTAAAAAGCATAAATGACAAGTGCCTTTAGATTCCCTAAGAATTCCACCGTGAGCCATATTTTTTTGGGAGATTGAACCATCAATATTGATCTTAATAGAATTTTCTTTAGGCTTAATCAAATGTATAATGCTAATACTCTTGTAGGAAGATCATCATGCAAAGTGATACCCGCTTTTAGCCACAAATTTATAACCTCTAAAGTGAAAATTGCTAATTAAATTTGCATTAAATAAAGCATGAAATTTTTCTTTAGTTCTAGCAAGGATCATTTTATGGTTCATAGGGATAACACGATATTTAGCATCATTTTTATCCATCCTAATGAACCAAATAAAGGTAATAGCATTTAAAACTTTGATATGACCTTTCTCAGTTTTATGGAAACAAACTTTAAGAAGTTGATATAATGAAAGAGAGACGTGAAAATAGTAAGTGTTAAATAAATCATCATACCATATCCAATGTTTGGAAGCAATAGAACCATTGACAAAAACATGATTAAAATTTTCAATATGAAAGCAATAATAGCACTTATAAGGTAAGTAAAACCCTTTAAGCCAAAGCAAGGAATCAACTGGGATGAAGTTTTTCAAAATCCTCTAAGTTAAAACAGATTAAGAAATGAGATAGATATTATTCCAAAGTTTAATGAAAACATTAGAGGTGTTCTATTTATTTCTAATAAAATTCCAAACCTCTTTAAGAACAAATTCACCATTGTAAGAGAGCTCAAAAGGGATTTGACCCAGTTTATTAGAAAACATATCAATGTTGCAAAACTTGTCAAAAATAGAAATATAAATGTAGTTCTCAAGTTTGTTTTCATTCTAATTGTTATTAAGATGGGTTGTAGGTTTAGTGTCGTAGGTTTAGAGTTTAGGGTTTAGAGTTTATGATTTAGGGATTAAAGTTTTTCTTTTCTAAATTAAGTAAACTAGTAGATTTATGTTTATTTAGTATATTTAGTATATTTTTTATTTATTTAAGTTTAGGTTTTAGGGTTTAGGGTTTAGGGTTTTTAGTTTTTTTTTAACAGAGAACAAATTTAGATTAAACATTTCTTCTTTTCAATTTTATCAACCAAGTAACACACCAAGTTTTCTAAGACACAATCAAGAACATAGATAAAAAATGAGCACGCATAGAGAAATTTAAAAACCCTAGATACTAGAATCGCCTCTACTATAAAGACACTATTCCATATGTAGGATCGACCATTCTTCATTTCTCTCCATCGTAACCACCGCCTCAGTAGGGATCCACCATCATATCCCCATCTCTCCCTCCTCCACCACTGGTCAGAACCTCATCTCTCTTCCTCCCCATAACCACCACTACTCACCACCAACTCCATATCCACCAAAGACCTCCTGATCCCCCACCACCACGATAACCACCACCTCCACCTTCTCCACCATAACCAGATATATACTAAGCCTGGTTGACGGTGATGTGCCTACCATGAAGGTTCTACCCATTCTAAGGGTTAAGGTTTATTAGGTTTTAGGTTTTAGGTTTATTTATTAATTTATTTAGTTACTTTCAATTTTTGTTTAGGGTTTATCATTTAGGGTTTATGGTTTAGGGTCTATGGTTTAGGGTTTATGGTTTAAGGTTTATGGTTTTAAGGTTTAAGCTTTTAGGGTTTAGGGTTTAGGGTTTAGGGTTAGGGTTTAGGGTTTAGGGATTAGGGTTTATTGGGATTTAGGTTTTAGGGTTTAGGGTTATAGGTTTAGGGTTTATAGTTTGGGGTGCTGTTTTAAGATTTAAGGTTTAAGGTTTTAAAAAAAATTAAAGCAACCCGGTAGTTTAGGTTTATTTAGATATTTAGTTTATTTTTTATTTATTTTAGTTTATTTTATTTTTTTATTTTTATTTAGGTTTATTTTATTATTTTATTTAGTTTAATTAATTTATTTTAAGTTTATTTATTTTTAATTTAGGGTTTTTATTTTAGTTTATTTTTTTAGGTTTAGGTTTAGGTTTAAGTTTATTTTTAAGTTGAGTTTTATATTTATTTTATTTTTAGTTTTAGGTTTTATTTTTTATTTTTAGGTTTAGGTTTAGGTTTTTTTTAGGTTTAGGTTTTAGTCAGTTTTAAGTTTATTATAGGTTTTATTTTATAGTTTAGGTTTATATTTATTTTTAGTTTATTTTATTTTATTTAATTTAGGTTTATGTTTATGTTTAATTTATTTTAGCTTTAGGTTTACATTTTATTTATTTTAGTTTACTCTATTTTAGTTTAGGTTTAGGTTTATTTTATTTTTTTATATTTTTTTTTTATTTTTATTTTAGGTTTCTTTTATTTAGGATTTAGGTTTTATTTTTAATTTATTTTTAGGTTTATTTTTTAGGTTTAGGTTTTTGTTTAGTTTTTATTTAATTTTATTTCAGGTTTATTTATTTTAATTTTACGTTTTGTTTTTCTTTTATATAGATTTTTTATTCTTAGGTTTATATTATTTTTAGTTTATTTTTGGCCTTTATTTATTTTATTTTAGTTTATTTTTACTTATCTTTATATTATTTAGTTTAGTTTAGGTTTTAGTTTAAGTCTTTATTTTATTTAGTATGTATTTATTTATTTTATTTTAGGTTTATTTGTTTAGGGCTATTTAGGTCAGTGGGTAGGTTTCAGTATTTTAGTGGCTCAGGTTGTTTAGGGTTTATATCCTGGCCCAGATCTTTCGATTTAAGTTAGCCTCAGTTGTTGGCCCAGGGCTTTAGAGCCTGAGCTCAGGGCTCAGTTAGCTCAGAGTGGCCCATAGTTTAGGTCTCCTCAGTGGGTTTAGGTCCTAGGCTCAGTGGTGGGGTTAGTCAGGTCCTGGTCAGTTTTATAGTGGCTAGGGCTCAGTGCTTTGGCTGGCCTATGCTTTGCTTAAGGTCAGGTTAGTGTAGGTCCTAAAGTGGCTCAGGATTTGGTTTGGTTTATGGCTAGTGGTAGGTCAAGGTTATTTAGGATTTGTGTTTTGTGGTTTATATTTGGTTTGGGGTCTTCTTGGAAGGGTTCAGTAACATTATGGTAGAGTCTGTGGTTTGGCTTTGGTTTAAGTTTTTAGGGTTTAGGATTTATGGTTAAAGATTTAGGTCTAGGGTTATTTTAGTTTTTGGGTTTAAGCATTTTTTTAAAATTAAGTAAACCCACAGTTTAGTTTATTTATTTAGTATATATCATCTATTTATTTTAGTTTTTTATTTTATTAGGTTTAGTTAATTTATTTTAGGTTTATTTATGTTTATTTAGGTTTTTTATTTTAGTTTAGTTTTTAAGTTTAGGTTTAGGTTTAGGTTTATGTTTATTTTTTTAGTTTTGGTTTATTTTTATTTTTATTTTTTTGATTTATGTTTTATTTTTTATTTTTTGGTTTAGGTTTAGGTTTTTATATTATTTTTATAAGTTTAGGTTTTAGGTTTTTATTTAAGGTTAATTTTATTTTTTAGTTTATATTTAGGTCTAATTTTAGTTTATTTTATTTTATTTAGTTTGGGTTTTGGACATGTTGGTAGAGTGGTAGAAAATTTTAAAAGTATTCATGGTGGTTATGGATTTAGAGTGACTAATAAAGAAGGTAGACTATATTAGATTTTCTAGCTTAAGATTTTGTAGTTGCTAATACTTTATTTAAGAAAAGAGATGAACATATTATTACTTTAAAAAATGGATCTAGTAAAACACGATTTTTTTTTTTATAAGAAAAATAGATCTCATCATTGTAAAGATTGTAAGGTCATTCCAAGTGAAATTTTAAGTACCCAACACTATTATTAGTTTTAGATTTTAAGATGAAAGGTTGTAAGAGAAAAATAAACTTAATTATTGTCCTAGGATTAGATGGGGACAATTAAAGAACACAAATAAAAAATTTTTTAAGAGCAAGCTACAAGAAATTAGAGTTTGGGATGTTCATAAGGAAGTTAACGTTATGTGGAAAAAATATCAAGTGCTATTAAACAAGTTGCTAAAGATGCTTGGAGAATCAAAAGGAAAAGCTTTTAATAAGAATAGTTGGTGGTGGAGTCGACTGCAAGAAAAGATAATAAAAATAAGAAGCATTGTTATAAAACTTGATTTAGATGTAAAACTCGAAGAATTGGGAAAGATATAAAATGGCTCTAGAGATTCTAAGAAAGCAATATATGATGCAAAAAATTTAGCTTTAGTGATTTATACAATAGATTAGATACCAAAGAAGGTGAAAGATGTATGTATAAGTTAGCCAACCAAAGAGATAGGAGAAGTAAAGACATAGTTCAAGTGAGAGTATTAAGATGAAAATAATAAAGTGCTTTTCTTAGAAAAGATATTGAAAATAGGTGGATGAGATATTTTAATAAACTTTTCAATGAAGGATCTAAAAGCACGATTGATAACCTTAATACCCTAAACAAAAATAGAGAATTTCATTTTTATCTATTAGTAAATCAAGTTAGTGAAGTTTTAAAGAAAATGAAATGTGGAAAAGCAAGTAGGACTAAATAATCCAATAGGTGGAAATGTTTAGGAGATCAAGGAATTTCTTAGCTTACAAATCTTTTAATATTATTTTAAAGACTAAAAGATTCCGATGAGTGGAGAAAGAGTTTCTTAGTTCTATATTTAAGAATAAAGGTGATGCACAAGAGTGTGCAAATTATGAGGAATTAAGTTAATGTGCCATACATTATTATGGGAGAGAGTAATAGCATAGGTTACGATGATACGAAGTTTCTCACAATTAGTTTCATGCCGTAGATCTACTATGGATGCTATACATTTGTTAAGAGGTTTGATGGAGAAGCATAGAGAAAATAAGAAGGATCTACATATGATATTTATTGATTTAGAAAGCTTATGATAAAGTCTCAAGAGATGTTCTTTGAGAGCTCTAAAATAGAAAGAAGTTAATATTGGTTATATTCAAGTCATTAAGGATATGTATACTAGAGCCACTTGTGTCCAAACACAAGGAGGATTGACAAAATATTTTCCTATTTCATTTGGATTAAATCAAGGATCAACATTAAGCCCTTATCTTTTACTTTAGTTATGGATGTTCTTATGAGGCATTTACAAGAAGATGTACCTTGGTGTATGCTTTTGTGATGACATTCTTCTTGTTGATAAGACTAGAGAGGGAGTCCAGAAACTTGAATTATGGAGGCCAACTTAGAGTCTAAAGGTTTTCATTTAAGGATCTAAATAATATATGGAGTGTAATTTTGTTGTAGAAGTTTTAGTGGTAGTGTTGTGACTTTAGGTGATCAAGTTATTAATAAGAGTGATTTCATATTTAGGCTCTATTGTTCAAAATGATGGTGAAATAGATGGAGATATTATTAGAATTCATTTTGAAGTGGAGGAATGCATCCGCCTATTATGTGGTAAAAAAGTTCCATTTAAACTTAAGGGAAAATTTTATAAGATGGTGGTAAGACGCAATGACTTATGGTGCAATGTTGGCCAATAAAAGAGAAACATAAGACTAAGTTATTAGAGATGAGGATGCTCGTGGATGAGTGGCTTTACCCTTAGAGATAGAATACAAATGAGTATGTTCGGGAAAAAGTTGGAGTAGCTTGGTAGATAAGATTATAGAGTCGCCTGGATGGTCACACATAAAGCCTATCCATGATTAGTAGAGAGTAGATTTAGATTTTCCTTGTGTTAAGAAAGGCAGGAAAAAAAGACTTGGTTAAGATGTAAAAAAAATGATCTTAGTATACTTGAATTAAATGAGAATTTGACACATTCAGACAATGGAGACTAAGGATTCATGTAGTCCACCCAGTGGATTGGTTTGTTGTTGTTTATTGTGGGTTATAGCTTTATTACTTTATAGGTTTAGGTTTTATTTATTTTAGTTTTATTTTAGTTTAGTTTATGTTTTTTTAATTTTAGGTTTAAGTCTTTATTTATTTACTTTATTTTTAATTAATTATAGGTTTTATTTATTTATTATTTTGTTTAAGTTTTTATTTAGTTTTTATTTTATTATATTTTAACTTAATTTTATTTTATTTTAGGTTTAGTTTTATTTTATTTAAGTCTCATTTTTTAGTTTAGTTTAGGTTTTATTTATCATATTTTAGTTTTTATTTTATTTTATTTTATTTTTTTAAGTTTATATTTAGCTTTAGGTTGGTAGTTTATGTTTTTATTTTATTTTATTTTTATTTTTAGATTTATTTTATTATTTTATTTTTATTTTAAGTTTAGTTTAGCTTTTAGGTTTAGTGGGATTTTAGTGTTTAGTTTAAAGATCATCATTTTGGGTTTAAGGTGGGTTAGATTGTGGTTTTAGGTTTATGAGAATTTTTAGTGGTGGGTTTAGGGTTTTGTGGTTAGGTTAGGTTTATTTAGGGTTTTTTAGTATTTGGATTTTTTTTAAATAGATCAGTCAACATTTCTTCTTTGTTTTAGTTTATTTTATTTTATTTTTTTATTTTATTTATTTTAGTTTCATTTTGATTTAGTTTTATTATTTTATTTTAGGTTTTTATTTAGTTTATTTAAGTTTTAGTTTATTTATTTTAGTCGAGTTTTATTTATTTTATTTTTAGGTTTGGTTTTATTTTTTTGTTTATGGTATATGTTTTATTTTATTTTTTTTAGGTTTAGGTTTTGGTTTTTTATTTTAAGTTTATTTTGGTTTTTTTTTTAGTTTATATTTATTTTAGTTTATTTATATTAATTTAGTTTAGTTTTATTTTATCATTTTTTAATTTTTAGTTTAGTTTATTTTATTTTTTTATTTTTATGTTTATTTTAGGTTTAGATTTTCATTTTAATATTTTTTTTCTTTTTTTATTTTTTATTTTAGTTTATTTTAGTTTTATTTAATTATTTTTTATTTTTATTATTTTTATTTATTAGTTTATATTTTATTATTTTTTTATTTAGTAGGTTTATTTATTTAGTAAATAGTTTTTATTTTATTTATAGTTTCATTATAATTTTTTAGTATTATATTATTAGGTTTAGTTTAGATATTTAGGTTTATGATTTGAGGGTTGTGGTAGGTTATTTATTAGGATTTTAGAGTTTAGAGTTCAGGGTAGGTCAGGTTTTGGGTTTTTACTTCAGTTTATGGTAGGGTTTGGGGTTAGGTCTTATTTCAGGGTTAGGGTTAGGGTAGGCTCAGTGGTAAGGTTTGGGCTCAGTTTAGGTTTTATTTAGTTTGACTAGGGTCAGTTTAGGGTTTAGTTCATGATAGTTTTAAAATATTTATATTTTAAAGAAGAAAATGGCATGTTTATTTTAGTTTATTTTTATTTATTTTTATATTTTATTTAATTATTTTAAATAATTATTTAATATTAGCTTATTTATTTTAGTTTAGGTTTTATTTATTTTAAGTTTAGTTTAATTACATTTATTTTAGTTTAGTTTTATTTTAATTTATTTTAGGTTTATTTTATTTTACTTTGGTTTGGTTTTATGTTTTATTTTATTTTAAGTTTTTTTTATTTGGATTATTTATTTAGGTTTGATTTATTTTTATTTAACTTATTTTATTTAGTTTGGATTAGGTTTAGTTTATTTTATTAGTTTAGGTTTTTATTTGGTTTTTTTAGGTTTATTTTATTTTTTTTAGATTACATTTTAATAGGTTGTTTTTTAAATTTTATTTTGGTTTTATTTTAGTTTTATTTTATTTGATTTTATTTTATTTTGGTTTATTTTATTTTAATTTTATTTAGTTTTAATTTTAGCTTTTTATTTTTAGTTTAGTTTATTTTATTTTTAGTTGTTTATGTTTTTATTTATCTTTAGTTTTTTATTAGGTTTTATTTATGAGTTTAATTTATTTTATTATTTATTTATCTTGGTTTAGGTTTCATTTATTTTATTTTAAAGTTTTATTTAGTTTAGTTTAGATTTTTACTCTTTTTAGGGTTGTGGTTTAGGGTCAGGCCTAGGGTTTAGGTTTAGGGAGGCTTCAGGGTGTGGTCAGGTAGGGCCTAGTTGAATGTCAGTTTAGTTAGAGTTAGGGTTAGGGCCTATGGTCAGTGGCCTTGGATTTAGTGGTGGTCATTTTTTTTAATAATAGTATTTTAGTTTATTTTTATTTAATTTGTTAATTTATTTTAGTTTATTTTTATTTTTTATTTATTTATTCATTTTTTAATTATTTAGTTTAGTTTATTTATTTTAGATTGTTAAATTAGTTTAGGTTTTATTTTAGTTTATTTTGGTTTAGTTTAGGTTTATGTTTATTTTAGTTTAGTTATTTTATTTTATTTTATTTTTTTTAAGTTTTTTTATTTATTTATTAGTTTAGGTTTAGTATATGGTTTAGGTTTTTTTAAAAAATTATAAACCAGAGTTTTGTTTATTTATTATTTTATTTTATGTTTATTTTATTTTTATTTTATTTTATGATTAGTTTTATTTTATTTAGTTTAGTTTATATAATTTAGGTTTATTTATTTTAGTTTTGATTTTTTAATTTATTATTTTTTGGTTAGTTTAGTTTATGTTTATTTTTTTTAGTTTAGTTTTATTTTTTTTTATTTTAAGTTTAGTTTTATGTTTCATTTTTATTTTTTTTTAGTTTAGTTTTATTTTATTTTATTTTTTATTTTTTTAGTTTAGCTAGGTTTATTTTATTATATTTTATTTAGTTTAGTTTGGTTTTATTTATTTTAGTTTAGTTTATTTATTTTAGTTTAGTTTATTTTATTTCATTTTAGTTTAGATTTTTTTTGTTTTTAGGTTTTATTTATTTATTTTCTTTATTTATAGTTTATTTTAGATTTAGGTTTTATTTAGTTTTTTTTATTTTATTATTTATTTTATTTTATTTATATAGTTTTATTTTGTTAAGTTTTACTTTATCCAGTTTTATTAATTTAATCATTTATTTTATCTAGTTTAGGTTTTGTTAGTTTAGTCAGTTTAGTATTTTGTTTTATTTTATTTTTATTATTTGGAGTTTATATTTTATTTTATTTATTATTTAGGCTCAGATTTATCAGGGCTCACATTGGGTTTTTGAGGCTCAGTGGATAAGGGTCATGGTTTGTGGCTCAGAGTGTGGTCATGATAGGGTAGTTTAGTGGTGTCAGGGCTCAGTGGCTCAGTGGCCTGGTAGATCTCAGGGCTCAGTGGCTAGTCAGCCTAGTGGCTCAGAGCTCAGTTTAGGTTTAGTTTAGTGTTTTAGGATTATTTTAAAATCAAACAAACCTAGTTTTTATTTGGTTTTATTTTTTTATTTTAGTTTATTTATTTTTATTATTTAATTTAGTTATGTTATTTTATTTATCTTTTATTGAGCTATTTATTTATAGTTTTATTTTTATTTTATTTTTTAGTATTTCTTTATTAGTTTTTTTTATTTTATTTAGTTTCAATTTTTATTAGGCTATTATTTATTTTAAGTTTATTTAGTTTTATTTTATTTTATTTTATTTATTTATATTTATCTTTAGTTTATTTTTAGGTTTATTTTATTTATTTTATAGTTTATTTTATTTAGGTTTAGGTTTTATTTATTTATTAGGTTTAGGGTTTTTAGTTATATGTTTTTTTTATTTTATTTTTATATATTTTTTTTTATTTTTTTTTTTTATTTTATTTTATGTTAGTTTATTTTATTTATATTTAGGTTTATTTTATTTAGGTTTTTTATTTTGGTTTATTTTATATTATTTTATGTATTTATTTATTTTATTTGAGTTTATTTTAGTTTTTATTTTATTTTATCTATTTAGGTTTATTTAAGGTTTAGTTTAGGTTTAGTTTTATAGGTCTATTTTAGATTTTAGGTTTTATTTTATTTTATTTTAGGTTTATTTTATTTTATTAGTTTAGTTTTTATTTTATTTAAGTTTTATTTTTATTTTTATTATTTTATTTTACCTTATTTTATTTCTTTTTTAGGTTTTGTCTGGGTTTATTTTAGTTTCATTTATGTTTTTATTTTATTTTATTTTTCTATTTTATTTTGTTTAGGTTTCATTTATTATTTAGGTTTATTTAGTCAGGTTTAGATTTTATTCTTTTTAAGGGGGGCCTAGGGTCAGTTTAGGGTGGTAGGGTAGGGCCCAGTCAGGGTTTTGGTTTATGTAGTTGTGGCCTGGGTGGTAGGCTCAGTGGTATGGTAGGGTGTGATTAGTGGTCTTTAATCAAGTAAGCAGTAGTATTTAGTTTATTTAGTATTTATTTATTTATTTTATTTTATTTTTATTTATATTTTTTTATTTATTTATTTATTTATTTGGATCTAATTAGTTTAGTTTTATTTTATTTATTTTGGTTATAGGTTTATGTTTATTTTACTTTAGTATATTTTATTTTATTTAAGTTATATTTTAAGTAGGTTTTATTATTTATTTATTTTTTAGTTTAGGTTTAGGTTTTTTTTAAAAAAATTATGTAAACCGGTTTGGTTATTTATTTATTTTATTTTATTTTAGTTTATTTTATATTTTATTTTATTTATCATTTTTTATTTTTTTATTTATTTAGTTTATTTAATTTAGTTTATTTATTTTAGTTTGATTTTAATTTAGTTTATTTTGGTTTAGGTTTAGGTTTATGTTTATTTTTAGGTTTAGGTTTTATTTTTTTCTTTAAGTTTAGTTTAGGTTTAAGATTTTATTTTGGGTTTATTTTAGGTTTTATTTTTTTAGTTTATAGGTTTATTTTAGTTTATTATATTTTATTTAGTTTAGGTTTTATTTTATTTATTTTAATTTAGTTTATTTTAGTTTAGGTTTATTTATTTTATTTTTATTTAGTTTAGATTTTTTTGTTAGTTTAGGTTTATTTTATTTATTTATTTGGTTATTTAGGTTTATCTTTAGATTTAGGTTATTTAGTTTTTTCTTTATTTTATTTTTTAGGTATTTTATTTTTATTTTAGATATTTATTTTGTTAAGTTTTACTTTTAGTTTAGTCAGGTTTTATTAATTTAATTTAGTATTTATTTTAAGGTTTATGTAGTTTAGGTTTATTTTAGTTTTTTGTTTATTTTATTTCAATCTTTTACTTTTAGTTTTTCATTTATTTTATTTTTAAGTTTATTTGGTTAGGTTTAGATTTCATTTTAGCATTATTCTTTAAGGCTCAGATCATTTAGGTTTATGGTTTTTTGTGGCCTGAGTTCAGTGGGGATTCAGCTCAGTGGTCAGTAAGAGGCCTGGCTCAGTCAGTGTTAAGATCTAGGTCAGTGGCTAGTGGCTCAGAGTCAGTGGAGAGAGGGTAGGTTTAGGGAGGCCCAGGATATGGTTATTTATTTTTAAATTAAATAAACCATGGTTATTATTTATTTATTTTATTTATTTATTTTATTAGATTTAATAGTTATTTTATTTAGTTATTTTTTGGTATTTAGTTTATTTTTAGTTTAGTTTTATTTTATTTTATTTTAAAGTTTAGTTTCATTTTTTTTAGGTTTAGGTTTTATTTTATTTTTTAGGTTTTTTTATCTGAGGTTTACATAGGCTTTATTTTAGTTTAGTTTAGACATTAGTTTATTTTATTTTAGTTTTATGGTTTATCTTTAGTTTATTTTAGTTTTAGGTTTTATTTATTTTTGTATAGTTTATTTTAGTTTGGTTTATTTTATTTTATTTATTTTGGTTTGTGTTTTTTTATAGGGTTTTTGTTTTTTTTTTAGGTTTTATTTTCAGGTATATTTTTTTAGGTTTAGGTTTTTATTTAGTTTTTATTTTATTTTATGTTAGGTTTATTTTATTTTTATTTTATATTTAAGTTTTATTTTATTTAGGTTTTTTATTTTTTGGTTTATTTTATATTTTAGTTTAGTTTAAGTATTTATTTATTTTATTTGAGTTTAGTTTTTAGTTTTTATTTTATTTTATCTTTATTTTTAGGTTTATTTATATGTTTTAGTTTAGGTTTGGTTTTTATAGGTCTACTTTTTAGATTTAGGTTTTTATTTTATTTTATTTTAGGTTTATTTTATTTTTATTTTAGGTTTAGTTTTTATTTTTATTTAAGTTTTATTTTTTTTACAAGTTTTATTATTTTATTTTTTTAGTCTTATTTTATTTCTTTTTTTTATTTAGGTTTTGTGGGTTTAGGTTTACTTTCATTTATTTATTTTTATTTTATTTTGTTTTGGTTTTCATTTATTTTATTTTTGTGTATTTATTTAGTTTAGATTTTTTACCCTGGGTTTAGGTTTGTGGTCTTTTTTAGTATTTTAGGGTCAGGTTGGTCAGGGCTAGTTTCATGATTAGGGCTCAGGGTAGTTCAGCTTTAAAGTCAGAGGTCAAGGTTGTGGTGGCTAGTTCAGTCAGATTTTAGTGGTCAGGGTTTGGGGTTTAGATATGGGTTTATGCTGGTTTTTTTTAAATTAAATAAACCATTATGTAGTTTATTTAGTTTTTTATTTTATTTTAGTTTAGTTTTTATTTTAGTTTAGTTTATTCTTTATATTTTTAATTATTTTGTTTTTTATCTAGTTTATTTCTTTGGTAGCCTAGCTCAATATTTTATAGTTTATTTTATTTTATTTTAAGTTTAGGTTTTTTTTTTAGTTTGTTAGGTTTTTATTTTATTTTTTAGTTTGGATTTTTTATTTGAGGTACTTAGGCTTTATTTTTTAGTTTCAGTTCAGTATTATTTATTTTATTTTATAGTTTAAGTTTAGGTATTTTGTGTTTAGATTTTTTTTGTATAGTTATTTTTTAGTTTAGGTTTTGGTTTATTTTATTTTGTTTATTAGGTAAGGTTTTAGTCATTTAGGGTTTATTTTTATATATTTTAGGTTTATTTTAGGTATATTTTTTAGATTTATTTATTTAGGTTTTATTTTATTATGTAGTTTATTTTATATTTATTTTACATTTAGGTTTCAGGTTTTAGGTTTTATTTTGGTATTTTATCTTTATTTAAGTTTTTATTTATTATATGAGTTTAGTTTAGTTTTATTTTATTTTATCTTTATTTTTTTAGTTTAGTTTAGTTTTAGTTTAGTTTTTTATTTTATGGTTTTGGGTTTATTTGGTCTGGGTTTAGGGTTTGGTTTAGTGTAGTGTTTAGGCTTTATGGTTTAGGGTTTTGTGTGGCTTAGGGTTTTGGCAGTTTTAGGGTTTAGGATGTGTTTTTTGGGTTTAGTCAGGTTTGGGTTTAGGGTAGTTTAGAGTTTATGGTTTTATGGTTTATGGTTTTGTCAGGTTTTGAACATTTCTTCTTTTGACAACAACACAGGTAATCTGTCCCTGAGGCTAGCTAAAGCCTCATGTTTGATCTCCACACTATATACCCATTACCATTCAATCATATAAATAAACACATGAATATGGAAAGAGAACTCAACATTCATACACTTAAGCTATAAGAACATGCATTTCTTATGTATTTATAACTAGCATCATAACACATATTATTATTCATTTATAAGATTTTGAAAAATATATTTAGATTTAATAGGATAATAGCCACATATATTAAATTAAATCAACACATGCAAGCTTACATAAAGGAAATACATTTTATTTTACTTGATTTTGAAAACATGGATGCATGAATTCAAATGACATACCAAATTTAACATGATTGGAAAGAGAACAATCAAATATAAGCACTTGATTCATTCAACCAAACTAGTTCTTAAGGACAATCAAATCAAATAAGATTATTTAAAGTAAACCAAAGCTTCTTTATTAATTAAGTTTTTGGATTTGATTCGATTTAAGAAAGAGAAGAGAAATCATCATTTGTTGTTTTAAACCCATTCCCACATTAGTGATTTGATTTAATTTAAGGAAATGTAATTAAGTTGATTTTATTGTTTAATTAAGTTGAACTCTTAATTAGATGAATTAATTAACCTTACCTATGTCACCTTAAAGTAATTAGCTAAATAATTATGAGCTATCGTGATATGCATGGAAAATAAACTTGCAATGATCCTAGAAAATAAAAGGGGTGTAATGCAATTGGCTCATGATTAATAGTTATTTAGATTAAAGGATTTAATTACTCTTATAGTTTTCCTACACATGCGGACTAACCATAATTTCATTAAACTCCTTTAGGTGCATGATCTAATGTCACACTAGTGAGGGAGAATGGAGTTCGTCTGCCATTGCTCACTTGATTTGAGCTTCCCCGAGCTTCGATCAAATCTAAAAGGATGTCACACCTTCATGACATCGATCAGAGGGGATCCAACGATCAAGATCACACGAGATGCAAGTTTTCTACAAAAAGCTCCTATAGATTTTTGCCTAAGGAGTCGTTTTGAAAGCATACCTCACCGGAGCTCAAGATGGCTTAAACTATTAAGAAAGCATCATAGTGAGCTGTGAGCAATAATTGGATCAATCGACGCTCTGATGAGGGCTCGATATCCCACCTGGCTGGAAGCTTGAGATGATTCATTCTTGCTCAACAAGCCCATGGGTTAATGAGTTTGATGGTGAAATTGGGAAGTTAGGTCAGAAATGGGAGTGTCCTATTTTATGACAGACGGGAATTGCTTTTTTTCGATCGAGGAACAAGCTTGGGAGCTTAGGGAATGGCTCTAACGGGTCATCTTGGGTAGTTAGGGCTCTGTGGGATGATTTTTGTGTGTTTGAGTGGAAACGAGGGGGTGTATACCCTCTTTCATCTTGATCAGACGGTCAGATCAAATTTGTCTTTTAATGGCCAACCATCTCGTGAGTCATGGGTGGCAGTAGTGAGTATTTGGCTTGGTTGGTTGAAGGTGTGGAGGTGGTCGCCAAGGAAGAATGGGTGTTCTATGGGTTTCAAATGCTAATGGGGAGGGTTAGGTTATTTTACCTCATGGGTCATGGCCAACCCAACCAAGTTAGGTTAGGTAGTGTCAAAGTAGGACCATTGGGAGAGTACCAAGTGGCCAAGGAATAGATAAAACTACTTACATGGGTGATTTGTCTCACGTGAAGCCCTTGACCTAAGGGTAGATTGATTATTTGGCATTGAATTTGATTTTGGCATTTGAAATACATATGGGTAGATGACCCGACCTCCACTTGAAGAGGAAGAGGCCAGAGGTTGTCCTGGGTGGAAAACCTCATTATTGGCCACCCAATAGAAGATATGTCCTAGCTACAAAGAGTACACCGCTATCCATATAAACTTAGAATCTAGTTCATGATGAGTCTTATATGGTTAAAGAAAATCTCTTCTCAGTAGTAGATTCCCTTGGAGGTGACACTTGAGCTAGATAGCGATGAACACCGGGCTCTAAAGCAAAGCATAAGTGTATCCAAGTCTATATGTGAAACAGTCAGGCATCAGTTGGGAACCTTAGTTCTAACCCCACTTTCCTCTAAAAAAGATGATGATTTAGTAGTTAAGGAAGAAGTCATCCATAGGTGTGAAGACTTAGAGGTTCTTTTAGGGAGCATCATCCTTAAGTCAAGAAGTTGATGTAGAACTTGAGGATGATTCATATAAAAATCTAATCGAATTACCTTTTGATTGGTACTTTCCTTGTGTTCGTAATTTAGTAAAAAAAGGGTTAATCCCACATACTTGGTCAAAGCACAAGTCATACTACTTTGAAAGAATATGGAAGAACAAATGCAAAAGCTCTCAATCAAGACCAGGACTAGGAATCGGTATAGTAGGTCAAGTCAATGATGACGATTATTGCTTAGTCCTTACTAATCATTTGGAATTTGATAGGTTCTTTTCAAATCACTTTAACTTATATGAGAAGCTGTGCTTAGAAACTTCAGATGATCCAAAAATTTTGAACTGAAAGATGCACCTCTAGAGTTTGAAGAAGACATCAAGTAAACCATCGACGAGCTCAAGGAAATCAACTTAAATATTGAAGAAGATCCATGGCTGACATATATCAATTCTTTATTGAATGAAATTGAAACCAATGACTTAGTTAGGCTATTGACTAAGTTTAAGCATTGCTTTGCATGGAGTTGTGAAAAGATGCCTAGATTGGCTCCTAATGTAGCGGTCCTTAAACTAGCAATAGAGCCTCCTACTAACCCTATCAAGCAAGCTCCTAGACGCATGTGATTAGACATAGAACAACAGGTCATTTATGAAGTAAAAAAAACTAATCGATGTTGGCTTCATCCGAGATAAAAAATACCCTACCTGGTTAGTTAGTGTCATCCCAATTAAGAAAAAGTATGGCCAAATTCACATATGCGTTGATTTTAGGGATTTAAGTAAGGCATGTCCAAAAGGCGAATTTCCACTACCAATCTCAGAGCTGAGGGTGGACATTGCCTTAGCTCATGCAGTCTTTTATTTATGGATGGATCATCTATATATAACCACATAAGATGACCCCAAAAGATGAAAGAAACATTACTTTTAGAACCCCTATAGAAATTTATTGCTATAAGGTCATGCCTTTCAGCCTTAAAAATGATGGTGCTACATTCCAGCGGGCTATGACTCAAATCTTCGATGAACTCATTCATCATCAAGTCAAGTGCTATGCTGATGATCTTGTGGTCAAAAGTATAGAGAAGAAAGACCATCTCTTTGATTTGAGAGTAGTTTTTGAACAGTTAAAGCAATTTAACCTCAAAATGAACACCCCTGAAATGTGCATTTGGAGTAGCCTCAGGGAAATTCTTTGTGTTTTTTTGTCCAACACCAGGGAATTGAAATCGATTTGGAGAAGATCAAGGCGATATTAGAAATGTAAAAGTTTTAACTCAACTCAAATCATTCCAAGAGTGGTTGATATATCTAAGATGCTTTATATCCAACCTATAGGGAAGATGTCAGCCATTCTCATCACTTGTAAAAAAGGATGCCAAGTTCAAGTGGGATGATAAGTGTGAGCATGCCTTCGAAGACATTAAGCATTACCGATGATGCCACCGCTTCTAGTACCTCTATCCCGGCAAGCCACTCATACTTTACACTGCTACATTAGATGACTCCCTTGGTTCTTTGTTGGCCAAGCCAATGATGAAGGGAAGGAAAATGCACTCTACTACCTCACCTAGCATTTAATCCCTGCCATGGCTAATTATCCACTCATTGAGAGGCATTGCCTAGCTTTAATCTTTGTATCACAAAAGCTACATTAATACATGCTTCCTCATAAGGTAAAATTAATCTCTAGGATGAATCCACTATAATATCTCATGACATGACCGACACTATTCGGACGATTGGTATGACGATCCATGATCCTCTTGTAGTTTAACATTACCTTCGTACCCCTTCGTGGAGTGAAAGGACAAGCACTAGCAGATTTATTAGGAGCACACTAACTTCCTACTGACTTTCTTCTTAATGATGGTCTCCCCGATGAATAAATCATGAACTTAGGGGATACTAGCATTCCCCACTGGGAGATGTACTTTGATGGTGCGGCTTCCTCTTAAAGAGGAGAAAAACCATAATCTACTACTCTAGGAAAGGTAGGGGTAATAATAGTTTTCTTAACTCAAGACCATGATGTGATGAGATTCACATATCATCTGTCTAATCCTTGTACCAACAATGAAGTCGAATATGAGGCTCTGATTTTTGGTGTAGAGTTAGCCGTTACTCAAAGCATCCAGAACATCAACATCTTCTTGGATTCTTAACTAGTTATCAACCAAATCCCTGGATCCTATAAGGTTACAAAGCCCAAGCTCCATCACTACCACAAGTACACCATGGATTTATTGGCCCAAATCCCAGAGGTTACCATTTATAAGATTCCTCGAGGAGAGAACATCATAGCATATGCTTTAGCCAAGCTTACCAAAGAGTTGGCATGTCTGGAGGATGAGACCATATCAATAAAGGCCAAAATAGATAAGTCTAATCTTTTATTGATATTGAACTCATCAAAAAGTACTCTCTTGAAGGGGAGGTTTCCATTTTTAAGAAGGATGAGGAGTTATATTTGAGGCAACCATTCATGGATTACCTAAATAAAAAAACTACCTCAAGAGAAGTCCCAAGCCCATCAGATGAAGCAGAGAGCATTTTTCTATTCTCTTATGGATGGTGTCTTGTACCGGCAGTCTTTCGATTATATGTTTATTTAGACACGCACGAAGCCCATAAGATCATGACCAAGGTACACTCAGGATTATGTGGAGCCAACCAATCTGATCCAAAGATGAAAGCCAAGATCAAGAGACTAGGATACTACTGATCATCGATGATTAAAGATTACATGGATACTGCTAGGCGATGCAACTAATGTCAAATACACGGTGTGGTCCTACACCAACCACCCAACATTCTATCTACATCATGGCCATTCGAAAGTGTTGGGTACAAACATAGTGGGTCGATTGATCCTCATTCTTCCAAGGGTCATAATTCATCTTAGCTTACTAACTATTTTTCCAAATGAGCATTAGTGATTTCGCCGAGATAGGTCAGCTCAAAGATGTGCTCCAATTTTTTAGGAACCATATCATATATAGGTTCGGAGTGCCTCGATGAATTATATCTGATATTGGTATTGCATTCAAGAGCACCGAGATCAACAACTTTTCCTAGAGATACAGCATATTTTGGAGATATTCTACCATCAAATACTTGAGGGTAAATGGCTTAGTAGAAGCCTTCAACAAAACTCTCATACAAATACTAAAGAAGACACTTGACATCAATAAGCGATAGTGGCATGAGTAGTTAGTTGAAGCCTTGTTGCACCACATATAGAACTCCAACTCACTATACTCCTTTCTCCTTAGTGTATAGATCCAAAGCCATTCTACCATTAGAAGTCCAACTCCATCACTAAGGATAGTCAGCCGATCACAACAAAGTAGAATGCCAAGTTATTATAGAAGAGCTCAAGGAAAGGAGATGCCGCAAAACATGCCAAAACCGAGTAGAAAGCTAAAATGATTCAAGCTCACAACAAGTTGGCCCATCCTAAAAATGATTCGCTCACTCAAGTTTCCCATCCTGAGGATTTCGGTAGTAAAGTCTTATTTTAGTTCCATTATCGACGCTCAATTGGAGGCAAACCACTGGGAAGGATCCCTTAGAGCTGCCACTTTGATTGGTTTATTAATTATAAGGAGAGCACCCAATGCTTCCAATCAATGGGCTCTACTTAAAGAAATAGTATAAATCATGTTTCAAAATAATTATCATCAATGAAAATTCCATTTTGAATTCAATCTCTTTCATGTTGAAAGTATTCTTGTGAATCCACCATAATGAGTTTAGGGTGGGGAACCCGAATCCTACCCTTCATCAACAAACACTAACATTAACTATATATAAACATATAAAATAAACACATATCTTTTGTATTAGGCTACTCTTAGTTAAGATAAAGCCCCTAATGGCATTCACTCAGTAGATACTCTAGGTCCAGATGATGTGCTATCCTAGTAGCATGTCACCCTAGTGGTCTTCTTGCTTTGGAGGATTTAAGTCTGCTACGCTTTGATTCCTTGCTTATCCACTACATACTAATGAGAGCCTTGTTAGTTTGGCAGGCCTTATTATGTGGTTGATAAGCTACCTCATGTTGGATTCATTTAAGAGGATGTGAGTTTGCTATGCTTTCTTCATGAATTAACATTCGTGCATTGACTGGGTCGAGCATATTTGAGGTTTAGGATAAGTTCCCTAGTAGCTCCTTCCCTCATGATTACTTCAAGTCGTCCCCTTCCTGGGTCTCCCTTAATAGTTGCCCTAGGTCGATAGCATCTATCTTTACAATAGACTATCGATGATTAGCTTCGCATGGAAAGTTGTAAGCCTACACACTTTCTTCCCAAATTGATAGTTGCACACCGACGAGCACCTTAGGTTGGTTGGTTCTCACTATGATGATAGATACACCACTCATGCTGATGAATACACCTTAGGTTGGTTGGTTCTCACACCTTATGATACACCACTCATGGTAGATGTAAGTCTGCTATGCTTTCTCCTTGAGTTGGACAACATACACCTACAAGATTTCTTTTCTAGGCTTAGGATAACACCCCTAAAAACACCTCCTATAGGCACTATATTTGGATCACGTCCTTTATGATCCCATATAGACACTACCTGGGTTACTAGTGGATTGGACAGTTCTCCTTTCCTAGTAACCACCCCTATGGTTAGAGAATTCATCCTGTGGATATTCAAATTCTCCCTTGAACTAGTAAATCTGAGACAGGTCAAGGCTAGCATAACCCCTTCTCAGTGTGGTCCCTAGCACACCAACAGGGTCCACACAAACATATAAACAAAATATATATTCACTTTGGGATTAGGAGGACACCCCTAGTACCTTTTCCCAAGCAGGTATCCTATCTTTAGGGCAGTGTCAACAAAACTCCCTAAAAGAATCGTTTGACTACTCTTGAGTTGATATAAGTCCCCAGCAACATTCACTCAATAGTAGCCCCTAAGTCAGGTTCAATTTGTTATGCTACCAACAAGTCACCCCAACGATTATTCTCTTCTTTAGAAGATGTAAGTCTACTATGCATTTTTTTTAGGACAACCGTTGCACACCGAAAGGCAACCCCTTATGTTGTCTAGCTCACCACGAGACTATTCCTTTGGATTTGTAAATCTTGATAGGACAAGTCCGATATAGCCCCTTCTTAATGGGTCCATTCGAGATGCTCCATAAATTAAATCTATCATGACCGAGCTCACATCTCAGTGGATATGCCCATAATTTGAAATAAACCAAACACCACATCAAATCACATGAAATTAAGATAAAAGTAATCCTTACTACTTTTGAGTTGACATAAGTCCCCAATGACATTCACCCAGTCTCCTAGGTCGGGTTGATTTCTTGTGCATCCAACGGTCACCCTAGTGGTTGTTCCTAACTTTGGAAGATGTAAGTCTGCTATGCCTTCTTCTTAGCATAGTCGTTGCACCGAAAGTCAACCCCTTTAGTTGGCTAGCTCTATCCCACAATCGGTAGAATATCCTTTGGATTTGTAAACCTGAGGTAGGTCAAGGTGGATATAGCCCTTCTTAGTGGGTCCATCATACACCTTTAGGATTCATACATTAACTTAGATTAAATTAAACCCAATCTGACTTTCCTTAGGGGAGTTAAATCATGCCCTTCTCTCGAGTAGAGCCCCAAATCATATATAAACAAGTCAAGCAAACAAATCAAATTCAAAATCAACCTCCCCAGTGGAGCCAAATTAAACTAACTTCTCTAGTAGAGTCTAAATCAAATAAATCCAACCAAACTCTTATCCCCAGTGGTTACATCCCCAAACAAATCTATGAAATCAAACTCAAATTCCAATCCCCAGTGGATAGCCCAAACCTAGTTCCCAAGTGGATGGTTCATATACACGATCCCCAGCAGACTCAAGCCTATATCTTTAGCAGATATGCATCCACATCAATTAAAATAAATCAAATTAAAGTCAATTCAATCTTAATCCGTAGAGGATTTTAGATTCTTATCCCTAGTGGATCTTTATTCCATAAATCATATAATCAGATCAAATTCAAACCTTATCCCCAGCAAATTTTCTTCATCTATGCCCTCAACATAGACCCCTCACATGTTGTCCAATGCATGTGTGATCCCTGATCTCCCTCCATGTCTTTGACATGAAATACTCATCAAATCTTATTTCTTCTCTTATGCACACCTTTAATACTTCAACCAAAAGCCTAACAATGTATTTTTTGAAATTACATCATCTTAACATTATAATCAACATTTTATGATTTGTGATGGTGCAAGCTCAAACTAACTATACAATCATGCTATATTATAGTGTAAATTAACACACTATATTATATATTATAATATATGATTTTATATTATAATTTGCTATAATATAATATATTGTCTAACATTACACCTCATTAAAATCACTTAATATTAACAAATAATAAATTTTTTAAAATATGATTAATGTTCATTTTAGGTGTAAAATTGTTATTTTTCTACTAGAAATGGTACAAAATAGCATAATTTTGGTGTTTCTTCTTGGTGTGTGCCATGAATTTGTCCTAATTCTTCCATCTCCACTTTCAAATTAACATTTTTGTGAGTTTTTACCCAATGTATTATAACAAAAGTAAAACATACTAAAATGTACAATAACATTTAATAACACCACATTCATATATATGTGAAGTTATATATTGTATATACATTATATATTAATATGTTTTCATATAATATATTATCTAACATTACACCATAAAATGAATCACTTTAAGCAAAAAAATTATAAAATTTGGTTGAAAATTGAACATTTATTTTGGATGCAAAATTCCATTCTTTTGATTAAATGACACACCTAGCAAATGATGTTCCCTAAAGCTTACCCTAAATTTGGCCAAATCCCATCATCTTAGCCTATAAATTAGTATTTTTATAAATTAGACCAATACAAACTCTACTACATCATACTATAACAAAGTAAAATATGCTAAACACAAGTAGAAATACACAATAGTATGCTATAATGCATGATGTTGTACTATGTTATGACATCCTATATTATAATACACTATAACATATTATGTTATATTATATTGCATATCACATCACAAGGGATTTCTTAAGATAAAAAAATCATAAAATTAGTCTAAATAATAATAAAGTATATATTTTAGTCGTATCACTTACATATTTTAAATTGAAATAATATATTATGATTCCATGCTCTACCTAATATGAATTTGGCCAAATTCCACCATTTTGAAGTCTAAATCAACATTTTTATAAATAATGCTAGTGTAGGCTCGACTGCATGATTATAAAATACTAAAAAGAATATAAAATACGTAGAACAATATATTATGATTTATGATGTTATACTATGCTACAACATATAATATTTATTTTGAACATAAAATCTTACTTTTTTGACTACAAGTGGTGTAGCATAGATTTGGAACAACAACCTAATTCCCACTTCAAATTTAACAAATTTTATCATCCGACTTATTAAATCAATTTTTTATGATTTATATTAATATAGACTATAGGGCACAATACCATAAACATTTTAAAACATCTTATAACATCTAAAAACACATCAATACATGCTCAAATATATGATGCTACATTATACTATAATATATGGTAATATAATATGATTTAAGGTTAGGGTTTAGGGTATTCAAATCTCTAATAGTCAAGGGAAAGTCTCTTGAAGACATGTTCTTTAGCTATAACTATGTTAGATTAGTCATTCTTAGATCTACCCTAATGACATCTTTATTCAAGGTTTAGGGTTTAGGGTTATTTTAAGCTTCAGGTTCAGGGTTTAGGGTTTTGGGATTTTGGTTTAGGGTTTAAGGTTGTATGTTTAGAGTTTAGGTTTATTGTTTTGGGTTTTGAGGTTTGGGTTTTGTGGGTTTTGAGGTTTGGTTTAGGTTTATAGCTAGGTTTAAGGTTTAGGGTTTAGGGTTTAGGGTTTAGGTTTGGGTTAAGGTTTATGTTTAGGTTTAGGGTTTAGGTTTTAGGTTTAGGGTTTAAGATTTAGTTAAGGATTTTTTTAATAGAGAATAAATTCATATTCAACATTTCTTCTTTTCAATTTCATGAACCAAGTAGCACACCTAGTTTTCTAGGACACAAGCCATGACATATTTAAAAAATTAGAACCCATAGAGCAAATCAAAAACCCTAGATAAGTAGAATAATATTTACTTTAAAGACATTGTTCCATAAGCAGCAGATCGGATCGGTCATTCTTCAGTTTTTGTAGTTCCCATCAGAACCACCCCCGCCTCTCATGTAGCGGGATCCGCCATCATATTCTTGATCTCTCCCTCTACCACCACCATGGATGTAACCTCCATTGCTCCTCCCACCTCCATAACCACCACTTCTTTGACCACCACCTCCATATCCACCACCATCTCCATATCCATCACTACCTCCATATCCCCACCACCACTGCGATAACCGCTGCCAACACCTTCACCTCCACTGCTAGATCTAGACTGAGCCTAGTTGATGGTGATGTTCCTGTCATCAAGGTTCTACCCATTCTTAGGGTTTAGGGTTAATTTAGGGTTTAGGGTTTAGGGTTTCAGGTTTAAGGTTTACGATTGTAGGTTTTAAGATTTAGGGTTTAGGGTTTAGGGTTTAGAGTTTTGGGTTTAGGGTTTAGGGTTTAGTACTTTAGGGTTTAAGGTTTAGGGTTTAGGGTTTAGGGTTTATAGTTTTGGGTTTAGAGTTTTAGGGTTTAGGGTTAGTTTTAGGGTTTAGGGTTTAGGGTTTAGGGTTTAGGGTTCAAGATTTTGGGTTTCGATTTTTTTTAATTAAGTAAACTAGTAGGTTTAGGTTTATTTAGTTTATTTTATTTATTTGAGTTTATTCTATTTTTTTATTTTATTTAGTTTAGTTTATTTATTTTTTTTTAGGTTTTATATTATATTATTTTAGGTTTAGTTTATTTTAGTTGAGTTTATTTTTTTATTTTATATTTTGGCTTTACTTTTTACTTTTAGGTTTAGGTTTAGGTTTATTTTATCTTTTAGGTTTAGGTTTAGGTTTTATTTTAAGTTTTTTTATTTTTAGTTTAGGTTTAGTTTAGGTTTATTTTAGTTTATCTTTATTTTAGTTTAATTTTTAGGTTTTTTTAGGTTTAGGTTTAGGTTTTATTTATTTTAGCTTAGTTTATTTTAGTTTAGGTTTAGGTTTTTATTTTTTTTGTTTATTTTATTTTAAGTTTAGTTTTTTTTAGTTTAGATTTAGGTTTTTTTTAATTTATTTTTATTTTATTTTGGTTTAGGTTTTATTTAGTTATTATTTTATTTTATTTTTAGGTTTTTTTAATGTTAGGTTTAGTTTTCTTTTATTTTTTTTTTTTTTTTGTTTAGTTTAGGTTTTATTTATTTTATTTTAATTTGATATTTATTTATTTATTATCTTTATTTAGGTTTAAGTTTAGTTTTAGTTTATGTTTTTTATTTTTATTTTATTTTATTTTATTTTGGTTTTAGTTTTTTATTTATTTTATTTTTAGGTTTTATTTAGTTTAGGTTTAGGTTTTTAGCTATTTAAGGCTTAAGGTTTAGGGTTTAGGGTTACTTTAGGGTTTAGGGTCTGTGTTTTAGGGTTTAGGGTTTAAGGTTTGGTGTTTAAGTTTTATTTTAGGGTTTAAGGTTTTTTTTAACAAAGAACAAATTCAAATTCAACATTTCTACTTTTGATTTCATCAACCAAGTAGCACCACAAGTTTTCTAAGACACAAGCAATGACATAGATAAAAAATGAACACCCATAGAGCAAATCAAAATCCTTACATAAGTAGAACCATCTCTACTATAAAGACACAGTTCCATAAGTACCAGATTGGATGGGTTGTTCTTCAGTTTCTCCAGTTCCCATTAGAACCACCCCCGCCTCTCGAGTAGCAGGATCCGCCATGATATCCCTGATCTCTCCCTCCGCCACCACCATAACTGTAGCCTCTATCGCTTCTTGCGCCTCCATAACCACCACTGCTCCGACCACCACCTCCATATCAACTAGCACCTCTAAATCCCCCACCACCACTGTGATAAGTGCTGCCTCTGCCTTCGCCTCCACCACTAGATCTAGACTAGGCCTTGATCTGATGTTCTCAATCACTGCCCCATTCTTAGAGTTTAGGTTAGTTTAAGGTGGGAATAGTTTAGATTTTGGGTTGTGGTTTAGGGTTAGGATTAGTTTAGGGTTGGTAGGGTTTAGGGTTTAGGGTTTGGGGTCAGTGTAGGTTGTGGGTTGTGGGTTTAGGTTTAAAGTTTAGGGTAGGTTTAGGGTTATTATTTTATTTTTAATCTCTTTTTAAATTATAAACGTAGGTTTAGTTTATTTAGTTTATATTGTTTTCATTTATTTTAGTTTATTTTATTTTATTTATTTATTTATTTTATTAGTTTATTTATTTAGTTTATTTTATTTTAGTTTATTTTTAGGTTATTTTCCTTAGAGGTTTAGGTTTTCATTTTATTTTTTTTAGGTTTAGGTTTTAGGTTTTATTTTTAGGTTTACTTTTTATGTTTTATTTTTAATTTATTTTATTTTATTTAGGGTAGCTTAGTTTAGGATTAGGTTTAGTTATTTTAGTTTAGCCAGTTTTATTTATTTTATTTTAGTTTATTTTATTATGTTTAGGTTTATTTTATTTTAATTTAGGTTTAAGTTTTTCTTTAGTAGATTTAGGTTTTATTTTATATTTATTTTGGGTTATCTTCAGTTTATTTTTAGGTTTAAGTTTTTATTTTAGGTTTATTTTAATTTTATAGGTTTAGTTTTATTTTATTTAGGTTTTCTATTTTAATTTAATTTAGGTATTATTTTATTTATTTTAATTTAGTTTTTATTTTATTTTATTTTCCATTTTTTTAGTTTAGTTTAGTTTAGTTTTATTTTATTTATTTTTTATTTTATTTTAGGTTTATTTATTTATTTAACTTTAGGGTTTTTTAGTTTATATTTAGATTTTAGTTTTAGGGTTTATGGCTCAGTTTAGGTTTTGGGGTCCGTGGCTCAGAGTTTAGGTTTGTGGCTAGGGCCAGGTGTAGCTTTGGGCTATGTTTGGGGTAAGTTAGGTTTGGTTTTAGGATTTAGGCTCAGGGCTTAGGGTAGTGGTTTAGGCCTAGGGCCTAGCAGGGTTAGGGAAGTCTTTTTGTAGGCTCAGTTTTTCATTTATTTTAATTTTAATTTTTATTTTAAAACAAATAAACCGGTAAGTTTAGCTTATTTAATTTATTTTAAGTTTATTTTATTTTATTTTTTTATTTATTTTTTATTTTAGTTTATTTATTTTTATATTTATTTTAGTTTATTTATTTTAGTTTATTTTTTTTAAGTTTGCTTAGTTTATTTTTTTTTTATTTTTTATTTTTTTTTTTTTTTATGTGTAGATTTTATTTTTTATTTTAGGTTAGTTTAGTTATTTATTTATTTTATTTTATTTTAGTCTTAGGTTTTATTGCAGTATATTTTATTATTTTTAAGAGGTTCATTTTATTTAATTAATTTTATTTAGTTTTGGTTTAGATTGTTTAGTTTAGGTTTTCTTATCTTTATTTTAGGACGTTTTAGATTAGAGTTTAGTTTTTTTATTCGTGTTTTCTTAATTTAATTTAGTTTATTCTTTTAGTTTAGGTTTAGTAGGTTTAGTTTTTGGTTTTATTCTATTTTATTTTATTATTTATTTTGGTTGATTTTATTTATTTTAGGTTTCATTTAGTTTATGATTAGGTTTTATTTAGGGTTTAGGGTTTAGGTTTAGTTTATTTTTTAGGTTTTATTTTTAGTTTAGGTTTATGTTTATTTTTTTGTTTATTTTATTTTATTTAGTTGCTGGTTTAGGTTTAGTTTACCTTAGGTTTAGGTTTAGGTTTTATTTATTTTAGTTTAGTTTATTTTAATTTAGGTCTAAGTTAATTTTATTTTGTTTATTTTATTTTTATTTTAGGTTAAGTTTTTATTTTAAAATAGAGTTTATGTTTTATTTTTTATTTATTTTTAGCCTTTATTTTTTAGGTTCATTTTTTAGGTTTAAGTTTTTATTTAGTTTTTATTTTATTTTATTTTAGGTTTATTTTATTTTATTTTATGTTTAGTTTTATTTTT
This sequence comes from Cymbidium sinense, assembly GCA_021442155.1. Classification (NCBI taxonomy): domain Eukaryota; kingdom Viridiplantae; phylum Streptophyta; class Magnoliopsida; order Asparagales; family Orchidaceae; genus Cymbidium; species Cymbidium sinense. Next base: position 286,610,385 of record CM038214.1, read on the forward strand.
TTAGGTTTTTATTCATTTTGATTTTATTTTTAGTTTAGATTAGGTTTTTATTTATTTTATTTTAGTTTATTTTTCTTTTTTATTTTGATTTATTTTAGGTTTAGTTTAGGTTTAGTTTAGTTTTATTTTATTATTTTTATTTTATTTTATGTTGTTTATTTATTTTTAGGTTTTATTTACTTTTGGTTTAGGTTTTAAGTTTTTTGGGTTTAGGTTTAGGGTTTTTGGGTTTAAAGTTGTAGGATTAAAGTTATAGGCTTAATGTTTTGTTTTTCGGGTTTGTTTTAGGGTTTAGGGTTTAAGATTTAGGGTTTAGGGTTTAGAGTTTAGGTTTTTTTTTAAAAAAATTAAGTAAACCAGTATGTTTAGTTTAATTTAATTTATTTAGTTTATCTTACTCTTTATTTTTATTTAGGTTTATTTTTCATTTTTGTTTAGCTTAGTTTATTTATTTTAGGTTTATTTATTTTAGTTTAGGTTTTCATTTTTAGTTCATTTTTTAGGTTTAGGTTTAGGTTTATGTTAATTTTTTAGTTTAGTTTTATTTTTATTTTATTTTTTAGGTTTGGGTTTTATTTTTTATTTTTAGGTTTAGCTTTAGGTTTTTATTTTATTTTGTTAAGTTTAGGCTTTAGGTTTTTATTTTATGTTTTTTTTATTTTTATTTTTAGTTTAGGTTTAGGTTTATTTTTAGTTTATTTTATTTTATTTAGTTTAGGGTTTAGGTTTAGGTTTAGGTTTTATTTATTTTAGTTTAACTTGTTGTAGTTTAGGTTTAGGTTAGCATTTTTAGTTTAGGGTTTGGGTTTTATTTTCTATTTACTTAGGTTTTATTTTTAGGCTCATTTTTAAGTTCAGTTTTTATTTTATTTTATTTTAGGTTTATTTTTATTTTTATTTTACATTTAGTTTTTATTTTATTTATGTTTTTTATTCTTAGCTTTATTTTATTTTTTAGTTTAGTTTAGGTTTTTATTTATTATATTTTAGTTTATTTTTATTATTTTATTTTAATTTTAGGTTTAGGTTTAGGTTTTAATTTAGGTTTTTATTTTATTTTATTATTTTTTATTTCAGTTTAGGTTTTTTATTAATTTTATTTTAAGGTTTTATTTAATTTTGGTTTAGGTTTTTGAGTTTATAGGGTTTAGGTTTAGGGTTTAGGGTTTTAGGGTTGTAGGTTTAGGGTTTCGAGTTAGTTTTAGGGTTTAGGGTTTTTTTTTAAATTAAGTAAACCATTAGGTTTAAGTTTATTTAGTTTACGTTTTAGGTTTATTTTTAAGTTTATGATTTTTATTTTGTTTTTATTTTATTTTATTTTATTTTATGTTTAGTTTTTATTATATTTAGGTTTATTTAGGTTTTTTATTTTAGTTTAGTTTAGGTTTTATTTTTTTATTAGTTTTTATATTATTTTATTTTATGTTCAGGTTTAGGTTAAGTTTATGCAGGTTTTAGTTTAGGTTTTATTTTATTTTATCTTTTTTATCTTATTTAGTTTAGGTTTATTTATTTTATTTTTAGGTTTTATTTAGTCATTTAAGTTTTAGGTTTACTCATTTGGTGGGGTTTAGGGCTCAGGGTAGTTAAGGTTTAGGGTTGTAGGTTTTAAAGTAGGATTTCTTTTGGGTTTAGGGTTTAGTGCTAGGGTTGTAAGTTTGTGTAGGTTTAGGGTAGGGTCCAAGGCTCAGTTTAGGTTTAGTGGTTTTAATTTTAATTTTAATTTTTGATTTTAAATTAAGTAAACCTTAGGTTTAGGTTTATTTAGTTTATTTTTAGTTATTTTAGTTTATTTTATTTTTTATTTTTATTTAGGTTTATTTTTTTATTTATTTTAGTTTATTTATGGATTGTAATTTTAGTTGTAGAAGTTATAGAGATAGTGTTGTGACATTAGGTGAACAAGTCATTAAAAAGTGTTAGTGATTTAGATATTTAGGCACTATTGTTCAATGTGATGGTGAAACAGATGGAGATGTTATATGTAGAATTCAAGTTGGATGGTTGAAGTGGAGGAATGCATCTAGCATGTAGTGTGGTAGAAAAGTACCGGTTAAACCTCAAGAAAAAATTTATAAGATGGTGGTAAGACCTGTAATGATTTATGGTGTAGAATGTTGGCCAATAAAAGAGAAGCATGAGACTAAGTTAAGTGTTGCAGAGATGAGGATGCTGTGGATTAGTTATACTCTTAGAGATAAAATGTGAAATGTGTATGTTCGAGAAAAGTTTGAGTAGCTTTTGTAGATAAAATTAGAGAGTCACCTGTGGTTTGGCCACAAAAGCATCACCCGTCAAATGACCCGGTTAGAAGAGTAGATGCATTAGAATTGCCTTATGTTAAGAGAGGTAGAGGTTGACCAAAAAAGACATGGTTAAGATGTATAAAAAAGGACCTTAGTATACTTGAATTGAATGAAAATCTGAAACATAATAAGACACAATGGAGATGAAGGATTCATGTACCCATTTAAGGGGATAATGGCTTGTTGATTGTTGTTGTTATTGTTATTGTTGTTTAGTTTATTTATTTTAGGTTTATTTATTTTAGTTTAGGTATTTTATTTTAATTTATTTTTAAGGTTTAAGTTTAGTTTTAGGTTTATTTTTATTTTATTTTTTAGGTTTAAGTTTAGGTTTAGGTTTTTATTTTATTTTTTTTAGGTTTAGGTTTTATGTTTTTTTAATTTAGGTTTACTTGTAGGTTTTATTTTCTAGTTTAGGTCTATGTTTATATTTAGTTTATTTTATTCTATTTAGGGTTTAGGTTTAGTATATTTTAGGTTTAGTTTAGGTTTTATTTATTATTAGTTTAGGTTTATTTTTATTTTTTTTATTTTAGCAGATTTTTTTTTATAGTTTTTTATTGTTTATTTTAGGTTTATTTTTAGGCTTTGTTTTATTTAGTTTTTATTTTCTTTATTTTGGGTTTATTTTATTTTTAATTTTTATTTTAATTAGGTTTTTATTTTATAGTTTAGTTTTAGTTTTTATTTATTTTTTTCTAGATAGTTTTTATTTCTTAGTTTATTTTCTTTTTAGGTTTAAGTTTAGGTTTAAGTTTAGGTTTAGGTTTTAGTATAGATTTTTATTTATTTTATTTCTAAGTTTTATTTAGTTTAGTTTTAGTTTTATAGCATTTTAAGGTTTAATGTTTTGGGTTTAGGGTTTGGGGTTTAGGGTTTATGGTTTATGGTTTAGGGTTTAGGGTTTAAGTTTTATGTTTAAGGGTTTAGGGATTAGGGTTTAGGGTTTAGGGTTTTAGGGTTTAGGGTTTAGGGTTTAGGGTTGAGGGTTTAGGTTTCAGGTCTAGGGTTTAGGTTTTAGTTTATTATTTAGGGTTTTTGGTTTTTTTTAAAAGAGAACAAATTCAGATTCAACATTTCTTCTTTCGATTTCAGGAACCAACTAACACACCTTGTTTTCTAAGACATTAGTGATGACATAGATAAAAATGAGCACAAATGGAGCAAATCAAAAGCCCCAAATAATTTTAACCATCTCTACTGTAAAGACAGTTCCATAAGTAGCAAATCGATTGTTTACATTTCTCCAGCTTCCCAACAGTAACCACTCTCAAGGCGGATTCACCATCATATCCCCTATCTCTCCTCCGCCACCACCACGGCCAGAATTTCCGCTCTTTTCACCTCCATAACCACCACCGCTTTGACCACCACCTCCATATCCACCAAGACCACCAGATCCCCACCACTTGCGATAATCGCCCTTCACCTCCATCGCGATTTAGACTAAGCCCGGTTGATTGTGATGTTCCCGCCAAGGTTCTTCCCATTCTTCTGGGTTTATAGGTTTAGGGTTATTAGAATTTAGGGTTTCAATTTATTTTTTAATTTATTTAGTTACTTTAGGTTTAGGTTTAGGGTTTGAGGTTTAGGGTTTATGGTTTACGGTTAGTGTTTAGGGTTAGGGTTTATGGTGTAGGGTTTGGGGTTTTGAGTATAGGGTTTTATGGTTTAAGATTTTAGGGTTTAGGGTTTAGAATTAAGGTTTAGGGTTTTGGGTTTGGGGTTTAGGGTTTAGGAAGGGTCAGGTGGATTATGGTCTGGGGTTTAGTGAGAGGTTCATTCTTGGGGTTTAGGGTTAGGGTTTAGATTTACGGTTTAGGGTTTTTTATGTTTAGCATTTAGGGTTTAGGGTTTTGGGTTTAGGGGTTTTTTTTTTAAATTACATAAACAACTAGATTTAGATTTATTTAGTTTATTTTTTATTTATTTTAGTTTATTTTTTATTTATTTTAGTTTATTTTATTATATCTTTATTTAGGTTTATTTTTTTATTTTTATTTAGTATAGTTTATTTTTTTATGTTTAGGTTTTTTATTTTATTTTATTTATTTTTTGGTTTAGGTTTTATTTATGTTTATTTTGGTTTAGTTTTATTTTTATTTTTTAGGTGTAGGTTTTATTTTATTTTGTGGTTTAGGTTTTTATTTTATTTCTTTTGGTCTAGGTTTTAGGTTTTTATTTTAGGATTATTTTTAGGTTTTATTTTTCAATTTAGGATTATGTTTATTTTTAGTTTATTTTATTTTATTTAGTTTAAGATTAGGTTTAGGTTTAGTTCATTTTAAGTTTAGGTTTAGGTTTTATTTATTTAGTTTAGGTATAGGTTTATCTTATTTTTTTTATTTTAGGTTTAGGTTTTTTAATTTATTTTAGTGTTTAGGTTTTATTTCTTTATTAATTTATAAGTCTATTTTTGAGGTTTAGGTTTTTATTTAGTTTTTATTTTATTTTATTTTAGCTATATTTATTTTTTTATTTTATTTAATTTTTTTTGTTTTATTTTCATTTATTTTATTTTTTTTTATTTTATTTAATTTATTTTTTTAGTTAGTTTATTTTATATTTTATTTTATTTTAGCTAGATTTAGGTTTAGGTTTCTTAGTTTAGGTTTTATTTTATTTTATTTTATTTTAGTTTAGGTTTCTTTATTTATTTTATTTTATTTTAGTTTAGTTTAGGAATTTAGGTTTTGGGTTTAGTTTGGGTTATAGTTTAGTTTTAGGTATAAGGTTTAGGGTTTGGGATTTAGGGTTTAGTGTTTAGGGTTTTTGGTTTTTTTTTAACAGAGAACAAATTCAGATTGAACATTTCTTCTTTTCAATTTCATCAACCAAGTAAGACACTAAGTTTTCTAAGACACAAGCAATGACATAGATAAAAATGAGCACGCATAGAGCAAATCAAAAACCCTAGATAACTAGAACCATGTCTACTACAAAGACATAGTTCCATAAGCAGTAGACTGGATCGACCATTCTTCAATTTCACCAGTTCTCATCAGAACCACCCCGACCTCTCGAGTAGCAGATCCATCATCATATCCTCGATCTCTCCCTCGACCACCACCATGGTTGTTGCCTCCATCACTCCTCCCACCTTCATAACCACCACTACTCTAACCACCACCTCCATATCCACCAGTACCTCCGGATCCCCTGCCACCACTACGATAACTGCCCCCTTCGCCTTTGCCTGCATCGCTAGATTTAGAGCCTGCTGGCATGATGTTCCTACCATCTTCCCATTCTTATGGTTTAGGTAGGTTTAGGTTTATTAGAGGGTTTAGTTTATTTTTTTAAGGATTATGTTTGTGGTTTGGTTTTAGTGTTTGTGGTTTTTGGATTAAGGGTTAGGGTTTAGGGTTTAGTGTTTAGTGTAATTTTTTATGCTTTAGGTTTAGGATTTATGGGTTTAGGGTTTAGGAGATTAGGGTTTTGTGGTTTAGAGTTGTGGTTTTAGGGAGATTAGAGTTTGGTAGTTTAGGTTGGTGGGTTATGGTGGGTTTGGTTTTAAGTGTGTTTTATTTAGGTGATTTAGAATCAGCAAAGGTTTATATTTTTATGCCTTGTGGCTCAGGGCCTTAATTAGGGTCATGGCCAGTTTAGCATAGTTTGGTGGTATATTAGGGTTAGTTTTTTTAGTTTTAGGCCAGGCTTTAGGTTTAGGGTAGGGTTAGGGTTTAGGTTATGCTCAGTTTAGGCATGTGGTATTAAGGTTTGGGTTTTTTGTTTAACATTTAGGGTTTAGGGTTTTATTTTAGGATTTAGGGTTTTTTTTCCCAAAGTAAGTAAAGTGGCACTAGGTTTTATTTAGTTTATTTATTATTTATTTAGTTTATTTTATTTTTTTATTTTATTTTGGATTATTTTTTTAGTTATTTAGTTTATTTATTTTTATTTTATTTTATTTTGTTTTTTGTTTTATGTTTTGTTTATTTTAGGTTTAGGTTTTATTTTATGTTTATTTTTAGTTTAGTTTTATTCTTTATTTAGGTTTAGGTGTATTTATTTAGGTTTAGGTTTAGGTTTTTTCTAGTTTAGGTTTATTTCTAGGTTTTATTTTTTAGTTTAGGTTTAGATTTATTTTTAGTTTATTTTGTTTTATTTAGTTTAAGTTTAGTTTATTTTAGGTTTTATTTATTTTAGTTTAATTTATTTTATTTTGGGTTTAGGTTTATTTTATTTTTTTTATTTTAGGTTTAGTTTTTTTTTTTTTAGTTTATTTTAGGTTTATTTTTTTTCTATTAATTTTAGGTTTATTTTTAGGTTTTAGTATTTTTATTTTAGGTTTATTTTTTATTTTACGTTAGTTTTATTTTATTAATGTTTACTCTAAGTTTATTTTTGTAGTTTAGTTTAAGTTTTTATTTATTTTATTTTAGTTTGGTTTAGGTTTTTATTTATTTTATTTTAGTTTTTTTTTTTTTTTTTTATTCTATTTTTAGGTTTAGGTTTAGGTTTAGGTTTTAGTTAGGTTCTATTTTATTTTATTAATTTATTTTATTTAGGTTTAGGTTTTATTTTGTCAAGGTTTAGGTTATTAGGGTTTAGGGTTTAGGGATTAGAGTTTTTTTTTTAAGAATTTTATTGCCATAAAAAAGGGGTACAAGGTCCTTAAAGGATAAACTTAGAACTGCTCAAAGATACAATCGCCTTAGGGAGTGAATCCCATCTAAGTACATCCAAAAGCAAAAGAAAAGAGAAAAGCAAGCAAAAGAAACAAATTGATTAACATGTATAAGCAAATGAAGGATAAGGGTCAATGCTCTACAGGATGTGAGGATACAGGACACAATGGAGTAACCTGTAAGAGAAAAAAAAAAGAAAAGGGAAAATCACCTGTATAGCATCCATTTGGTAAAAGTCTTGATATCCTTAGTACTCAAATATAATCAAAACCATATCTGGTAGATAGAGAGTCGAAAGCGAATAAGAAAGGGGTTCCCATCCTGGTTATAGGACCCGATATAAGACACCATGTCAATGAATTCCCAAAGACCAATACAAGTAGATCATCATATTCGATTAGGCAACAAGCTCCAAAAGTCCACCCATTCAGATAGAGCATGATAAGGTTTGAATATGAATTAGTTAAGATCATCTTAACAGTGATCTGCAGAAGTCTAACAAAGCTAGGCAAAAGATAAGAGAAGCAAGAAGTAAAAAGGTTTTCAAATTTCCTGCAAAGACCATAAGCAGCAAACAACAAATAGGCAACACCACATGGCTAGCCAGGGGAATTAAGTAAGTTGCAAGAAACCAGAAAGTCAGCAGACCCCTAGCCCAATTGACCACAATTATAAGTCAGATGGGTTGGAAAGAAAGTAGCATATAGTAAAAATAAGGTCAAGCAGAAGAGTAATCCTCATGATCTACATGTTCTCATCATAGCCAAGAGAGGGAAAATAACAACGAAAGATCAACAAAGCAATATTAGCAGCAAAATAAGACAAAACAAAGAGCATAAGCAAGTATAAAACCAAAATCCAATAGTGGAGGTAATGATATAATTCCATTCCTGTGAAGAGATATTAAAGTATACATGGGATTTCACAAACATCAAAGTAACAATAATAAGGAAGGTTGCAACCATTTGATGCTCAACAATAGTCCTACCTTGGACAAAAGTAATTAAGCTGCAAGAAACAAGAAAGTCAGCAAAACCCCAACTCAACTGTCTACAGTTACAAAAATCAGTAGGAATGAGCAGAAAGTAGTAGATAGGGAGGGATAGGTAATGAACAGCTCCCCACCATAAACCAATCTAGTAAGAGACATTCAGTGCAAATAGTTCAGTAGCAGGTTGCTTAGTAGCAGACACTTTAATCCAATTCTACCAAAGATAATGACAGTAATAACCAGGAGGTTGGCCAATAACCCAATTATGCATATAAGATAAACCATTGATTAAGTTCAAGCATAATAGAAGAATGATCTTCAAGATTTGCATGTTCCCATCGTGAAACCAACAGCAGGGAAGGCCAACAGCAGCCCAGATGTTAGTAGCAAAGACAGAAATAAAAATAAAGAAAACTTATTGGGCAAGGTACTCAAAATTCCAAAAACCAATAGTGGAGACATTGTTACAATTTTTACACCCATTAAGAAAGAAATCTTTGAGAACAAAGATATAAAAAAGAGAATGAATGAGTTCAAGTAGTTCCCACCAGATTAAACAGTTGTACCCACAACCTCAGCAAAGGCATAATGAAAATCCATTAAGTAACTCCAAACCTGCTGAGCATGGGAAACAAGTCCAGAAATAGCAAGATTGATAGTAGCCTCAAGGGTCCAATTCAGCCAACAACTAAGAAAGGAGATACCAACAAGTTGACCATAGGAAAAGCCATTAAGAGTAGAGAGTGCATAAAATTGATCCCATAATAAAAGAGAAGAATTCTGACTATGGAAAATAGAACCGGGATGAAAAGCAACACCATGTTTGATCAAAATAGCCCATGATAATAACAAATAGTTGGAGAATCGAGAATCAAAAAACATCCATAAGTCATAAAATAACAATGGAAAGGTCCCAAAACCAATGACTAGCATTGAGAGGAATAACAAGACCTTTCCAGATCAAAAAATACAGTCTAGTAGCAATGCCCAGAATGAGAGGGAAAATAAAGTAAAAACAAAAAAGAGAGGCAACATGAAAACCCATTCCTGCAGGGAGCAAGAAAAAATAGCCTGCAAAAAAACAAATTCTCTCCAGACAAGAATAATAAAAGAAATTGACCAAAGCCCCAATCTCAGAAACATCCTGCTCAAAAAGGATCTACTGAACAAACAGCTAGACTCAATCTAAAGAAACTCCATCCAGTTCAACAAATAAACAGTGCAGAAAGAAACAACAGAATGCCAGAGATTCCACCAGGAAAGTAAAAGAAGCACAAAAAGATAACCAAGAAGTAATATCAATGTTCTGGACAATAATAAGTCTTCCAGAAGGAGTGAGGAGGTCAGCAACAGTCAGTAAGAAAACTTGCAATAAAACAACCTTGGCAGGTGGAAGAAAAGAAAAAGGCCTCCCACAACAAGATCCCACCAAAGGGACCTTGCTGAAATAGAAAATGGTTTCCAAAGAGAGCAGGCTGAATGGGGTCCGATATAGACAATAGCCAAGATGATAACTATCGGCAAAAAGGCCAAAAAACCTCTTCATGCAGAAAAATAAAATAAAAGATAACTCCCAGAAATAAAAGGAAAATGTCATCTCAAAGCTAGAGTCAAAGAGACTATCAGCAGCAGCCCAAGATCTAATAAGGGAGACAAGCAGCATGTCAAAACCAGCCACTAGTCATTATCAGCTAAAATCCAAGAACCTAACAGTAAATCATCAAAATAAATATTGCAACCAGCATAATGAACACTAATACAATGCATAGAAATAACATAGGTAACTAAGATGCTCCAAGCAATAATATCTTTGAGAAACAGCAGGTTGTAGAAATTAATGGCAATAGCTAAACCCATCAAAATAAATATCTCCATCCAACAATGATTAAGCCCCCTAGGATTAGGAATGAAGGCAACATTGATATTAAAATCCCAAATAGGAGTGGTGTTATAAAACCAATAGCAGCTGACACATAGCTCAACAAAATTCCAATGCAGGGTATTAGTATGCACATAGCTCAACAACAACCCTTTATTAGTGTAAATGCCAAAAGTAGAGAGCCTCCAAATAGAGGAGAAACTAATATAACACCAAATCATGGCACATAGATCAAGACAGTAAGTAATATTTGTGTGAAGCATCCACAAAAGACACAAAAAAGCATAAAGCCATAAAATAAAGAGCATACAGTTAAAAGACCAATGGACAATATACATCAAAAGGTTAGATTAAGTTCTGAGATAAGGAAACCTTGAATTGTCTAAGTTAACTAGCCCACCCAAGTGTTTGGGTAAGGTGAGTTGATCAAAGAAGATGATACCATCTGATCTAGCACCCAGATTGGCAAGGTAGTCAGCACAAGCATTTCCTTCATGGCAAACATGAGTGATGTTAAAATTTAGCTGGGAAAGAAGAGCTCTAGTTTGCTTGAGGAGGTAATATAATTCAATGCTGCTCATTTTGGTGGAAGTCAAAAGATCATTCAGCAGAAGAGCATCCACCTCAATACAAATATTGAGCCAGCCATTTTGGAGGCAAATCTCAAGGGCTTTGTAGACTGCCATAAGCTCAGTAAATGGGATAGTGCAAGAAATAAGGGGATAAGCAAAAGCACATAGTACTATACCCTTAGAGTTCCTGAAAATGCCACCATAACTAGAGCCATTATGAGAGACAGAGCCATCAGTATTAATTTTAATAATATGGTGAAGAGGTTTTTTCCAATAAACAATCTTGTCATTTCGATAGTAAGGATGGACCGGCAGATAAAACTCAGTTTATTGGCTACAAATTTACAGCCTTTGAATTGTCTGTAATGAATGAGATTGGCTTTAAATAAGTCACAAATTTTGTTTTTAGTTCTAGCAATAATCCTCATGTGGTTCATAGGGATCCCATGATGTTTTGCATCATTTTGATCCATCCATATGAATCAGATAAGAGTGATAACAGTGATGACTTTAATGTGACCTTTAATAGTATTATCAAAATAGACTTCAAGAAGTTGATATAAAGTAAGAGAGCCATTAAAATTGACAGTGTTAAAAAGGTCATCATACCAAATCCAAAGTTTAGAAGCAATGACCCCATTAACAAAAACATGATTAATATTCTCAATATGGAAACAAATTGACATTTAGAGGGTAAACAAAACCCTTTACCCCACAACAAGGAATCAATAGGGATAAAATTTTTTAGAATATGCCAAGTAAGAACATAATAAGAAGTAGGGATATTGTTATTCCAAAGTTTGGAGAACATATATGAGGAATCATGATTATCTTTAATGTGGAGCCACACATTTTTGAGGTTGAAATCACCATTATGTGAGAGCTTAAAGAGAATTTGGTCTTGATTATTTGGAGTGATAGAAATAGTAGAAACCATATTCAAGAAAGTAAAGGGATAAAATCAACAAGCTTACTATTGTTCCACTTTTGTTATAGAAAAAGTTTACTCTATGGCGAGTGGAATGGGTGGAGAGTAAGTCATCAATGGAACCACATCCACTCCTTATCTTGCCAAAAGAAAGAAGTGCCAAAGTTAATGCCCCAAAAATTAAGGATTCTACATCCCATTTGACAAAAAGTCTTTTCCACAGGAGAATCACCCAGTTTAAAGGGACAAATGAGGGGTGCTTACCAGCAATATTTAATCATGAAATTAGCCCAAAGACTATGATTACTCCTAAATTCCACCAAAGTTTATAGGAAAAGGCATTGATAGCTTCTTTTATGAATTTACAACCAAGACCACCTTCATCAAAAGTGCCACAACTTTTAAACCAAGAGGTCCAGCGTATTCTTCTAGAGGAGGTATTAGAGTCCTAGAAAAATTTATTTAGGAGATGCTCAATTCTATTGATGATAGAAATTGTCGGTACAATGGTTTGGATGAGATAAAAAGGCATGGAATTAAGAGTGCTCTTAATCAAGGTGAGCCTACCACCAAAAGAGAGTAAATGAAATTCACAAACTAAAATTTTATTAGATATTTTCTGAATAAGGTCATCAAAAAGATGAGATCTTTTCTAGCCTTTAAAAAGCAGAGCCCCAAGATAATTAATGGGAAGTTGATTTTGCTTAAAATTAGTAATTCTGGAGATTTGATTTAGTCTATTGGTAGGAATCTTAGCTGAGGGAATAAAACAACATTTTCTTTCATTGAGAAAGAGACCACTAACTTTGCCAAAATCATTTAAGAGATTCTTAATAGTTTTAACATGTTGAAGAGAGGCATTGCAGAAGATTATAAAATCATCAAAAATAAGATGAAACAGGAAACCACCATGAGTTTTAAAAACATGTTAGGATTTTAATCAAAAGATCATTGAGGCTCTCGAAAGATATTCTACACAATGATAAAAGAGAAGGAGAAAGAGGGTCACCTTATAAACTTGGGTCAGTAAAGAAACCAAGGGACTCACCATTCATGATAAGAAAACCACATTAGTGATACAACTTTTATAAGCGGATAAAATTATCAAAGAAACCAAACAAATGTAAGATTTGAAAGAGGAAATCCCACGAGAGGTTGTCAAAGGCTTTAGAGATGTCCAGTTTGAAGAGGATATTACCTCTTATGGAAGAAATATCAATGTCGTAAACTAGCTCTTGAGCGAGAAGAATATTATCAGATATGGCTCTATTTTTAATGAAGTCAGTTTAGTTAGGGGAGATGATTTTAGGGAGTAGAGGGATAATCCCATTATTAATTAATTTAGCAATGAGTTTTTGGGAAAAGGTGCAAAGAATAATAGGTCTTAAATCTACCCAAGATTCAGGATTGTTGGTTTTGGAAATAAGGACAATAGAAGTACTTGAAAAATATCTAGGAATAGAGCTGCCATCAAAGAAATCAATAACATCATCAACAAGATCAGATTTAATAAAAGGCCAACAATGTTGAAAGAAATGAGTCATATAGCCATCAAGGCTAGCAATAGAATCAATGTTCATGCTATTGAGAGTACTACTAATCTTCACTTCTGAGGGACACATAGTGAGCACATGGTTATCCTCATTGTTAATCATAGAAGAGATGAGATGGGTGTTGGAGGGGGTTTCTAGCAAAGGGTTAGAATTTAATAAATTTTGAAAGTGATGTATGACAGATTCCTTAATATCATTGTTATCAGTTATCCAGCCACCATTATAGTTCTTAATTCTCTTAATTGAATTTAATGCTTTCCATTTATTATAAAAAGCATGGAAATACCTTGTGTTTCTATCGCCATCAGCAATATGTTTGCTAGTAGCTTTTCGATGCCAATAGGTTTCCTCCATATTTTGGTAATTAATCAAGTTATCTTTGGCAATGCTCAACTCATCAAGCTTACTGGGATCAGTTAAGACAACCTCTTCAAGAGAACAAACCACTTATTCCATAGCTTTAAGATTGGTAAAAAGATTTTTAAATATATGCTTGTTTCACCAATTGAGGTTTTGTTTAAGTCTTTTGAGCTTAAGCCAAAGCTGAATCATGCCTTTAATGGAATTATCCGGGTGAACAAGAGCCATCCAATTAGTGAAAACAACATTAGTGAAATCACCATGTTGGGTCCACATATTTTGGAATCTAAAAGGTAAGGGAGTAGAAAGATTAAAGGGGGGGAGTTTTGATAGAGATCAAAAGAGGAGCATGATCAGACAAAGTTCTGCTCAAATGCTCAACAGAGGTAAGAGGCCATTGATTGATCCAAAGAATTAAAGAGGGTCCCAAGATCAAGTCTAGAGTTATGCCACATGTAATCCCAAAAAAAACCAATGTCAATCAGATTGCAATCTAGGATCATATTAGAATGTCTCCATAGAATGGAGTTTGAGAACATCCTCCTCCTTTCAAGAAGCAATGATAGTTTTGAAATCACTCCAACCAACGAAGGTTAAGCAGGAGGCGGTTCTTAAGTGATTCCAAAGGATGTCCCTACTGGCTCTATTACAAGAAGCATAGATAAAGGAACCAAAAGCCAAAAAATCACCTAATGAGATTTTGATATTAACCAATTGATCAAGATCATCAATGATGGAAATGGTGATGGAATTATTCCAAAAACACTAAATTTTATTATTAAGATTGAAGAGGAAATTTTGAAATCCAAGCGATCTAGCAACATGGGAAATCTTGGAAGAGTTAATGAAAGGCTCAATAATAATAAGTAATTTGATGTTATGAGTGTGATAGAGGCTCCTAACATGGTTGTGGACAGGGAGAGTCCCATAACCCCAGATATTCCAAATAACAAAATTAATCATAATAAAAAATTCAAAAAGGAAAAGGAAAGAAAGGAGGACATAATTATTTGTGAGGTGTCGAGAGAAGAGCGTGATTCTAGTGAAGTTATTATTCATTTTGGCTTTATAAGATTTTTTTAATAGCTTTGGAAGGGTCTATGATCCAAAGTATCTCCATCAGAAATGATTGGTTTTTGGTATCCAGAATAGGAGCAGTAATAGTCAATGTTTTAGTAGTGGTGATTTTTCCTTCTTCAGTATTAGAGTAAGAATGAGAAGTTGGGATAGCCTACTGAGTATCACTCTATAGAGAAATAGATGGGGAAGTTCTTGCACCATTAATAGTACAAATATCATTCTCATTGCCATGATGCATCAAATTTTGGTTCGACACCAAAGGTTCAACATTATTTTGATCCAATATAAGATTCCCATTCAATTTGTAATTAAGATTCAAATGGAGCAAAGGATTTTCATGAGAAGCCAAATTATTACAAGTAGGATAAGTGCTAGGTAAGTTATCATTAGTTTCTTCACACTCCTCAATAGTAGTATTTACGCTCGAATGTTTTCATTAGAAAATCATTAGGTAATAAAGGGGTAGGTGTAGGAGGATGAGTTCCATTATGAATAGCTTTAGGCACATAAAATAACTTAGTGGTTTTCCCAGTTCCAAGAGAGGTATTAGTATCCTGTGATATATTCTTTTTGAGGTTAGGGTGCAACACAAAGCATTGAGTGATCATGACCATGGATTTTACAAAGAGTGCAAAAGATGGAAATTTTTAAATTCTACTTTCGGTTATATCCAAATTTTTTGAACTAATCCAAACTTCTTTGGAGTATTTTTGGTAATGTCAATCTCAACCAAGATACGTACACAGATGGTGAGATCTAGTGGCGGCTTGATCAATTTGAAGGGGTCTACCAAATAGAGCCCCAACAGCAAACAAAACTTGGTAAGTAACATAGTGAATTCTCATGTTGGGAAAAGCAAGCCATAAAGGAACAATTGGGGATTCCTCTTTAACATCAAAAAGGGGTGACCATTTCAAGAGCGGCATTTGATAATTATACACAAAATAGGAGCGATGAGCAAAGACTCAAGAATAATCTAAATCATTTGATAACTGAATAAGGATATGTCGAGGATCAATCAGCTCAATAGTGAAGACACCCGAAAGCTTTAAGCTATGGAAGAAACGATATTATCTAAAGTAGAGTGCCGTAGAGAATTTACCAACCAAAGAGAACTCAAATGGCTAATTTCTCCACACGGTCAACACATGACTGACAATCCATAAAATGAGGTTGAAATTAAGTTAACCAAGGCATTAGAGTAAGGGTTCTTACCAGAAAGAGCGTCCTTAAAGGACTTGATAGCAGGCGCATTAACGGATGCAATCGTATCCAAAATACCTTTAGGATCGGAGGGCAAAGCTGGCGCATCCAGGAGCGATGAACTCGGTTGTGCGAAAAGTGATGCCTCTACCATTGAACGATCCAGTGAGAGTCACATAAGAAACCAAGCAGAGAGAGGAAGTGAAACCAAGAAATAAAATAGTGATCATGATCGGGGTAGCCTGAAATGCGGCCAAACTATAGAAAATTACACGGGAACACAAAATCGCCAGAGAGGGAGCGCAGCCGAGAGGGTTAGTTTGGTTACGGGATTAGAGTTTGGGGTTTAGGGTTTAGGGTTTAGGGTTTAGTTTTCAAGGTTTATGGTTTAGGGCTTAGGGTGTAGGGTTAGTTTTAGGGTATAGGGTTTGTGTTTTTTTTTAAATTTTTTTATTTATTTAGGATTTAGGGTTTAGGGTTCATATTTATTTTAGAATTAAATAAACTAGTAGGTTTAGATTTATTTAGTTTATTTTTTATTTATTTTAGTTTATTTTATTTATTATTTCTTTTTATGTCTATCTTTTAGTTTTATTTTGTTTAATTTATTTATTTTAGTATAGGTTTTTTAATCTAGTTTATTTTTGTTGTTAGGTTTAGGTTTATGTTTATTTTTTAATTTATTTTTATTTTTATTTTATTTAGGGTTTAGGGTTTTAGGGTTTAAGTTTAGGCTTAGGGTTTAGGGTTTAGGATTTAGGCTTCAAGATTTAGTGTTTTAGCTTTAGGGTTTAAGGTTTTGAGGGTTTAGGATTTAGGGCTTAAGGTTTAGGGTTTTTTAGGGTTTAGGGTTTAGGGTTTAATGTTTAGGGTTTAGTTGTAGGTTTAGGATTTAGGGTTTAGAGTTAGTTTTAGGGGTTAGGGTTTAGGGATTAGAGTTTTTGATTTAGGGTTTAGGGTTTAAGGTTCTCTTTTTTAAATTAAGTAAACTGATAGGTTTAGGTTGATTTACTTTATTTTATATTTACTTTAGTTTATTTTCTTTTTTTATTTTTATTTAGGTTTATTATTATTATTTATTTTATTTAGTTTAGTAATTTTAGGTTTATTTATTTTTGTTTAGCTTTTTTATTTTAGTTTATTTTTTAAGTTTAGGTTTAGGTTTAGGTTTTAGGTTTTTATTTTAGGTTTATTTTTAAGTTTTATTTTTTAGTTTAGGTTTAGGTTTATTATTAGTTTATTTAATTATATTTAGTTTAAGGTTTAGGTTTAGGTTTTATTTATTTTAGTTTAGGTTAGGTTTATATTATTTTTATTTTAGGTTTAGGTATTTTTTTAGTTTAGGCTTTACAGTTTTTTAATTAATTATTCTTTAGGTTTTTTCTAAGTTTATAATTTATTTTATTTAGGGTTTATGGTTTAGGTTTATGGTTTATGGTTTAAGGTTGAGGGTTTAGGGTTTAGGGTTTAGGGTTAGTTTAGAGTTTAGGGTTTAGAGTTTAGGGTTGTACATTTTGGGGTTTAGGGTTTAGGGTTTACGGTTAGTTTTAGGTTTAAAGTTTTTCTTTATTTTTTTAATTTTTTTAGGATTTTTGATTTAGGGTTTAGGATTTTGGGTTTAGGGTTTATGGTTTTTTATGTTTTAAGGTTTAGGGTTAGTTTTAAGGTTTAAGATTTAAGGTTTAGGGTTTTGGGTTTAGAGTTTTGGGTTTAGGGTTTGTTTTTAATTAAGTAAATATGTAGGTTTAAGTTTTTTTAGTTTATTTAGCTTATTTTTTTATTTATTTTTGTTTATTTTATTTTTTTGTTCGATTTAGGTTTATTTTTTATTTTTTATTTAGTTTAGTTTATTTAGTTTATTGAGCTTTTTTTATTTTAGTTTACATTTTAGGTTTAGTTTTAGGTTTATTTTCATTTTTTTTAGTTTAGTTTTATTTTTCTTTTATTTTTAAGGTTTAGGTTTTATTTTTTATTTTTTTGTTTAGGTTTAGGTTTTTATTTTATTTTTTAGGTTTATGTTTTAGGTTTTTATTTTAGGTTTATTTTGAGGTTTTATTTTTTTAGTTTAGGTTTAGTTTTATTTTAAGGTTATTTTATTTTATTTAGCTTAGGTTTAGGTTTAGGTTTAGTTTATTTTTAGGTTTAGGTTTAGGTTTTATTTATCTTAGTTTAGTTTATTTTAGTTTAGGTTTAGGTTTATTTTATTTTTATTTTAGGTTTAGGTTTTCTTTTAGTTTATGGGTTAGATTTTATTTTTTATTTATTTTTAGGTTTTATTTTTAGGTTTATTTATTAGGTTTATGTTATTATTAAATTATAATTTTATTTTATTTTAGTTTTATTTTAGTTTTAATTATTATTTTATTTAGGATTTTTTTTTTTCTAGTTTAGTTTATGTTTTTATTTTATTTAATTTTAGTTTAGGTTTTATTTTTTATTTAATTTTCTTTTTAGGTTTAGGTTTTAGTTTCATTTTTTTATTTAGGTTTAGTTTTTTTATTTATTTTATTTTTAGGTTTTATTTTGTTTAGGTTTAGGTTTTTAGCTTTCATAGTTTAGGATTTAGGGTTTAGGGTTAGTTTTGGGTTTAGGTTTTTAGGTTAGGGTTTATGGTTTATGGTTTACAGTTTAGGGTTTAGGTTTTAGGGTTTTGAGTTTAGGGTTTAGGGTTTTAGGGTTTAGGGTTTCGGGTTTAGTGTTTAGGGTTTTTAGGGTTTAGGGTTTAGGGTTTAGGTTTAGGGTTTAGGGTTTTGGTTTTAGGTTTAGGTTTCAAGTTTTAGTTTAGGGTTAAGGGTTTTTGGTTTAGGTTTTAGGGAACAAATTTGGAATCAACATTTCTTCTTTTCAATTTCATCAACCAAGTAACACACCAAGTTTTCTATGACATAAGCGATGACATAGATATAAAATGAGCACGCATAGAGCAAATCAAAAACCCTAGATAATTAAAACTATCTCTACTATAAAGACACAGTTCCATAGAAGATCGGATCAATCGTTCTTGGTTTCTCAGTTCCCATCGAACCACCGACTCTCAGTGTGGGATCCACCATCATATCCCGATCTCTCCCTCCGCCACCACCACGGTTGTAACCTCCATCGCTCCTCTTGCTTCCATAACCACCACTGCTCCGACCACCACCTCCATATTCACCAAGTAGTTCCCCACCACCACTGATAACCACCCTCCTTAACCTCCACCGGACTCTAGAGTGAGCGGTTGGTGATGTTCCTGCCATCAAGGTTCTACCCATTCTTAGGGTTTAGGTTTAGGTTTAGGTCTATTAGGTTTTATTTGTTATAGGTTTTATTTTTCAATTTATTTTTTATGTTTAGGTTTTTATTTAGTTTTTATTTAATTTTATTTTAGGTTTATTTTAGGTTTATTTTATTTTTAATTTACATTTTGCTTTTATTTTATTTAGGTTATTTATTCTTAGGTTTATTTTATTTTTTAATTTAGTTTAGGTTTTTATATATTTTATTTTAGTTTATATTTATTTGTTTATTTTATTTTACTTTTAGGTTTAGGTTTAGGTTTTAGTTTAGGTTTTAGTTTTTATTTTTTATTTTATTTAGGTTTAGGTTTATTTATTTATTTTATTTTTAGGTTTAAGTTTTTAGGTTTTTGAGGTTTGGGTTTAGGGTTTAGGGTTTAGGGTTTAGTTTTAGGGTTTAGGATTTTAGGTTTGGGTTTAGGTTTAGGTATAGTTTTAGGGTTTAGGGTTTAGGGTTTAGTTTAGGTTAGGTTAGGTTTAGTTGTTTAGTTTAGGGTTTAGATTTAAGTTTAGTTTTAGGGTTTAGGTTTTGTGTTGTTTAGGGTTTAGAGTTTAGGTTTAGGTTTGTTAGGGTGAGGTTTAGTTAGGGTTTAGGTTTAGAGTGTTTAGGGTTGAGTTTAGGGTAGTTTAGGGTTTAGGATTTGTTTAGGTTTAGGGTTTAGTGTTTAGGGTTTAGGATTAGTTTAGGGTTTAGGGTTTAGAGTTTAGGGTTTTTGGGTTTATGGTTTAGGGTTTAGGGTTTAAGGTTTGTTGTTTAGTGTTTCGAGTTTAGGGTTAGTTTTGTGGTTTAGGGTTAGAGTTTTTTATCCCTTTATTTTTTATTTTTTATTATTTTAAAAATTAAGTAAACTAGTTGGTTTAAGTTTATTTAGTTTATTTTTTATTTATTTTATTTGATTTTATTTTTTATTTTGACTTAGGTTTATTTTTATTTAGTTTGTTAAATTTTTTTAGTTTAGGTTTTTTATTTTTGTTTAGTTTTTAGGTTTAGGTTCAAGTTTATGTTTATTTTTTGGTTTATTTTTTTTTATTTTATTTTTTAGGTTTAATTTTTAATTTTAATTTTTAGGTTCAGGTTTAGATTTCTATTTTATTTTTTTAGGTTTAAGTTTTAGGTTTTTATTTTTGGTTTATTTTTAGGTGTTTTTTTTTTTTAGTTTAGGTTTATGTTTTTTTTTTAGTTTGTTTGTTTTATTTAGTTAAGGGTTTAGGTTTTATTTATTTTAGGTTTAGGTTTAGGTTTTATTTATTTTAGTTTAGTTTATTTTAGTTTAGGTTTAGGTTTATTTTATTTTTATTTTAGGTTTAGTTTTTTTTTAGTTTACGGTTTAAGTTTTATTTTTTATTTATTTTTAGGTTTATTGTTTAGGTTTAGATTTTTATTTTATTATTATCTTTTATTTTTGGTTTACTTTACTTAGGGTTAGGGTTAGTGTTTAGGATTAGGGTTTAAAGTTTAGGGTTTTGGTTTAAGAGTTTAGGGTTTAGAGTTTAGGGTTTAAGGTTTTAGGGTTGAGGGTTTAGGGTATAGGGTTTAGGGTATAGGGTTTTTATGCTTTAGGGTTTAGGGTTGAGGGTTTAGGTTTTAGGTCTAGGGTTTTTAGTTTAGTGTTTAGGGTTTTTGATTTTAGGTTTTAGGCTTTAGGGTTAGTTTAGGGTTTAGGGTTTTTTAGGGTTCAGGGTTGTAGGTTTAGGTTTTGGGTTTTTTTTAGGATTTAGGGTTTTAGGTTGGTTAGGTTTAGGTTTAGGGTTTATTTTAGGGTGTAGGGTGTAGGGTTGTTTGTTAAATTAAGTAAACTAGTAGGTTTAGTTTTATTTAGTTTATTTTTTATTTATTTTAATTTTTTTATTTCAATTTTTTTTATTTAGTTTAATTTATTTATTTTAGTTTTAATTATTTTAGTTTAGGTTTTTTTATTTTAGTTTCTTTTTTGGGTTAAGATTTAGGTTTATTTTTATTTTTCTTAGTTTAGTTTTAGTTTTATTTTATTTTTTAGGTTTAGGTTTTAGGTTTTATTTTAATTCTATTTTTTAGGTTTTATTTTTAGTTTAGGTTAATTTATTTTAGTTTATTTTATTTTATTTAGTTTAGGTTTAGGTTTTTTTTTTTTAGGTTTAGGTTTAGGTTTTATTATTTTAGTTTAGGTTTAGGTTTATTTTATTTTTATTTTAGGTTTAGGTTTTTTTTTTAGTTTAAGGTTTAAGTTTTATTTTTTATTTATTTTTAGGTTTTCTTTTTAGGTTTATTGTTTAGGTTTTTATTTAGCCTTTAATTTATTTTATTTTTTGGTTTATTTTATTTAGGGTTTAAGGCTATGGTTTAGGGTTAGGGTTTAGGGTTTAGGGTTTAGAGTTTAGGGTTTAGGGTTTAGAGTTTAGGGTTGAGGGTTTTAGGGTTTATGGTTTTTTTTTTGGAAAATTAGGGAAATTTTATTGCCACAAAGAAAAGGAACAAAGTCCTTAGAGGGAACAAATCTCTAAGCTGATGCTCAAAGAGCTACAAAAAGTCCTAAGGAGATAAGCCCCCTAGCTAATACAATAGATAATGAAAGTAAGCTAATAAAAAAAAGCAGATCCACCAAAATAATCGACAATCGTGACAAACTTCCTCGCTCCTTTTGATACCGGTGCAATCCATCAACAAAGTCTCCCAACCACTAGAGATCACAACAATCTTGTAAAGGATGAGTATAGATAATGAAATAGTTAATTAAGCATAAAATATAAGTAGAAAAAAGTAAAAGATGAAGAAAAGGCTCGATTATAATCATCTTAAGGCGACACCATATGTAACCATCCAAACTTCAAGTGAAGGTTACAATTACATATAGTACTACCACCAAAAGAAGGAGTGGGAAACATCAAGGCCATCATTGCCACATACCTCTTGTAGCACCTTATCCAATGAATGATCGCACAAACTTGCATAAAACTTCAAACAGCAAATATAACCACAAAACACCCAGCAGTCAGATATATTAAACTCAGCAAAGTAGATAAGGAGGTAACCTATCAGGAAAGCATTAGACTAGAGGGAGCACCACCAAAGCCACCACCAAGAATTGCTAACACAGTTGCTAGGAGCAAACCTCACAATATGGGAAAAGGAATAAACAAAGACCGAACAAAGGCAAAATGAGGACCATAGTTGATAAGGTCATTCATTAAACGAACATGCAAAGAACCACAAACAATACTATCCAGAGGAATAGTAAGACTAACATCAAGAATGTTAGGAACCAAGGCAACCATCAAAATAGGAATGGGAAGAGGTTCAACCATAGTCCATAAATGAAAATCCCAGTAGGTAGAAACTAGAAGAGAAGAATGGGAAAGAAAGTAGCCGGTTCCAAACATAGACTCAAAAAGATCAAGAAAATTATAACAAAGTAAATACTCTTTTGACCAAACCAGCCAACTAGAGCACCCAATCTGCGACCAACAAGGTAGTCCACCTTACAAGCCACCAAGACTGCCAAGGATTCAAATCAATAGACTTAGAACCATCAGGATGAAAGATAGAAAGAGTCATCCAGTCACAAACATTGAAAAAATCCCAAGGGAAAGCCGTAGACAGCAACCACCAATGCAAATCCAAGGACAAGAGAATCTAGTTTAAACAGCTAGATACATGCCAAAAATAGAAAAAGTAAGAGCCCTTTAGGATCACAAATAACCCAACAACTAGAGACAGTCACAAACAAGAACCCCAACAGAGTCATCATTAGCTAAGTCCAAAAAACATCCAATCAGTAGTTTGCAACCTTCCAGTTCACAACACAAATTAAAAATAGAACCTCATTATTACAGAAGGCATACCCAATATTCAGAAGATATAACAATCCAGAAGCATCCAACCTTACACTCATCTAGAACAACACTAAAGAAAGGATAGATAGCCACAGGAAAATTTTTCTCCAAGAAACAACTAAAAAACAAAGAGCCCTCATGGTCACACAACTCCTCTTAGCAGGAGCAAAACCAAGAGAGAAAGGACAACCAAAAGCAACTGGAAAAATCATCCTGATCAGTAAACAACAAGGTGACAGATCAGCCAGCCACAGTAGGAAGGTCATAAAAATAGCATAAGCAACACCCAGAAAGAGAAAAAGCCCACAACTAGGAAACACCAGTAAATAGCCAACCATAAAATCCAAAGTAAATAAAAAAGGCTACAGAGAGATCCAACCAATAAAGAGAACCACACCAACTAGAAGACAAGCAAAACCCAACTTTTAAATACCTCTATAGGTTGGGAGAGAAAATAAACTAAAAATAAATATAACTCAAAATCAATAAATGGAAAGATAACAACCCATCAAAGAATGGGAAGAAACCAAACTAGAAAATAAAAGTAGGTTTATGAGAAGAAAAAAATCAAGACCAAACCCAAAAGAGAAAACCAAATATTTAAAATAATAACAAGGGGAAAGCCAAAGCCCCATAGGTGGAAAAAAAGTCTAAAAGCTTCTAACATAAGGCAAACCAGTTTTATCAAGATTCACAAGACCCCTTAAAAGGAAAGGGATGTCATCATTAGTAAACATTTGCAAAGAAGAAGACTTGGCCCCCAAATTGGCAAGAAAGTCAACACAAGAGTTGACTTCCTTATAAATATGAGAAATTTGAAAATCTAGGTTAGCAAGAAGCCTCCTAGTATTATTAAGTAAACAATACACTTCAGTATTACCATGAGCATAAGATATGAGTAAATCTAGAAGAAGGAGAGCATCAACTTCAAACAAGATCTTATGAAAACCTTGTTGTAAACAAATGGAATTTCCAAGATGAAAGCCTTTGAGCTCAACAAATAACACATAACAAGGCTCTAAAGGGGTAGTAAAAGTAGAGATAACCTTGCCACTATGATCTCTCAAAATCCCACCACAGTCATAATAACCATTAGAAATCGAGCCATCAGTGTTAACCTTAATGTAGTGAAAATTAGGTTTAATCTAGTATATATTTTTTTGGGGAGGAGAGACATTACCCGGGGGAAGGATAATCCCAAAATTCAAGGCCACGGACTTGCACCCTTTAAAACTAGAGTGATTAAGAAGATTAGCTTTGAAAGAGACAAAATTTTATATTTGGCTCTAGCAATAATATGATGATAATTCATAGAAATATTACAATGCTTAGCACCATTTCTATCCATCCAAATATACCAAAGAATAGTAATAGCTAAAATAATTTTAACATGGGCCTTAGAAGTATGGGAGAAACATGCTTCAATAAGTTGCATAATAGAAAATGAACCATTAAAATGGAAAGTAATAAAAATATTATCATACCAATTCCACATTTTAGCAGTAATAGGGCCATTCACAAAAACATGATCCACACTTTCAATATGATAGCAACATTGACATTTATAGGGGTGATGGAAACCTTTTTTTAGAAGAGTATCATCCATAGGGATATAATGCTTCAGAATGCGCCAAGTTAAAATTGAGATGAAGTAGAGACATTAATATTCTAGATTTTAGTAAAAATCAAGGACTCTTAATATTTAAATATGATGAAATCCCAAACATCCTTAAAAAAATCTCAAGAAGAAGAATTATTGAAGAGAGTTTGGTCGGGTTCATTAGGGAAAGGATAAATTTTAAGGATTTTGTCAACGATCACATTAGGGAAAATGATATTCAATTGAGCCACATCCCACTTATTATGAGTAAACTAATTAATCTTAAGCATCATAGTGGAATGAGTATTGAAGGGAATCAATAAGCCCTGCCAATTGTCTTGCCAAAAGAAAGAGGAACTAGAATTGACACCCCAAGAAATTAAGTTCTCAACATTCCATTTGATACTACAAAGTCTTCTCCACATAGGAGAATCCCCAAATTTGAAAGCACAAATGAGGGGATGTTTGCCCTGACAATATTTAGCATGCATAAACTTTGACCAATAACTATGTTTATTTCTAATATTCCATCACATTTTATAGGAAAAATAGTTAATAGAATTTTCAAGTTCATTAATAGGACCAATAGTTGTGCCAACTAGCCCAATGTAATCTTTTGATAGAAAAGTTAGATAGATGTAAGAACAATAGTAATAATAGAATCTGGCGAAGAAACAAAGGTACTTTTGATCAAGATAAGTCTAGCTCCAAAGAAAAGTAAATGGAACTCCCAAGAGGAGGTTTTCTTATTTATTTTTTGAATAACTTCATCAAATAAAGAAGATCTTTTTGTTCCCCTATAAGGAGTCCCCATACTTGATAGGGAGAATTTGATGCGAAAAAATTGTAATATTTTTTTATTGCATTGATCTTAGATAAGGAAATAGAAGAGCTAGTAATAAAATAACTTTTATCAAGATTAATATTCAAGCCACTCTCCTTACCAAAAATAGTTAAGAACTTACACAATTTTTTAATATAAAGAGTAGAGGCATTGCAAAATATAATGAAATCTTCAACAAAACTAAGGTGAGAAATGGGAAACCCACCAATAGTTCTATAGTACATGTTAGGCATTCTACTAAACATCTACTGAATACATCTAGAAAGATATTCCACAATAATGAAAAGGGTAGGAGAGAGGGTCCCCTTGCCTTAGCCCATGAGAAGAAGAGAAAAAACCATGCATTTCACCATTGAGGAGCAAAGAAAACCAAGAATTCTCAATCCCATTCTTAATTAAAGCAATAAATTGGTTAGCGAATCCAAATAAAGCCAAAATTTTATATAGGAAAACCCAACCAATATTATCATAAGCTTTGGAAATGTCAAGCTTAAAAAAGGTTTCCATCTGAACATTGGCATTTAAGTCATGGATCATCTCTTGGTCTAAAAGAACATTATAAATGGATCTCCTTTAACAAAATTGGTTTGATTTTGGGGAGATAATTTTAGAAAGCAAGATAGTCAAGATTTTATCCAAAATTTTAGAAATAAGTTTATTAAAAAAAAGAGTAAAGGCTAATCGACCTAAAATCACTCCAAACTTTAGGATTGTCTTTTTTAGGAATTAAAATAATGGAGGTCCTAGCAAAATATTTAGGAAGGGTACTACCCTTAATGAAATCAAGGACAACTTTAGCTAAGTCCTCTTTAATAATAATCCAACATTTTTGGAAAAAAAAGGGTAGTATAACAATTAGGACTAGCCACAGAGTCTTTATTCATACTCTACAAAGTATCAGCAATTTCAGACTCAGAAGGTAAGGAAGAAAGCATAATGTTATCATCATCAGAAATAAGATTAGGAATAACTTAGGTCAAGAAATATCATCATAAGCAACATTTTTATTAGAATCTCTTTATAAAAGAAATAGTAGAATCGATAGCTCCTTTTTATCTGAACACCAAACTCCATCATTAATTTTCATTTTGTGAATGTGATTTATAGCCTTTTCTTTTAACAATGGCATGAAAATATTTAGTATTATGATCACCATCAGATCCATTTCATAGAAGCTTTTTTTGCCAATAGGTCTCCTCCATGTCTTGAAAACATGTTAACCTATCTTTAGCTTGAGCCAACAAATGAATTTTAGAAGGATCATTAACAACAACATCTTCCAAAACTATAACCTCATTCTCCATATCTTTGATATTGACAAAAAGGTTCTTGAAATAATGTTAATTCCACCAAGTAAGGCATTGTTTAAGCCTTTTAATTTGAACCACAATCTCCTCATCCCAAAAATAGAATCATCAGGATGAAGAGGTTCACCCCCAATTAGTAGCAACAACATCCAAAAATTTATCATCCATGAGCCACATATTTTGGAAGCAAAAAGGGATAGGGGAGGAGGATTTACTAGAAATAAAATTCATAGTGATAAGCAAGGGAGAATGGTCGAAGGGTTACGCTTAAGTGCTCCATAGAAGTACTAGAGAATATTAATCCATAAATGATTAAAAGAACCCAATCTAGCTTTTGCGAGTCTATAATTATTCAAGTAAATTGAGACCCACTAAAGCCAATATGAATAAGATGATAATCAAGGATCATGTTATTAAAATGTTCCATAGAAAATAATTTCAGAGCATTACCACCAACCCGTTTAGAGGAAGAAGAGATAATATTAAAGTCCCCACCCACAAACCAAGGAGCATCAACAGAAGAAGAAAAACTAACAAGATCCTTTGAAAGAAGTCGTCTACCATTTCTATTACAAGAAGCATAAACAAATGAGCCAAAACAACACCAATTATCAAAAGTAATCTTAACATTCACAACATGGGATAAATCATCCAAAACCTACAGAACATAAGGATTATTCCAAAAAATCCAAAGTTTATTGCTCGAGTTAGCAAAAAATTAGAAAAACCAATCATTCTCGTAATAAAAGAAAAGTTATAAGGAAGAATAAAAGGTTCCAAAATAGCCAAAAAGGAAATGTTATGAGAATGAACTAAATTTCTAATTCTATTTCTAACATAGAGGGTACCAATCCTCTCACATTCCAAATTAAGAAAGAAACCATTTATTTTTTTTGGAGGAAGAGCTAGATCTAGTAACTCGGCAAAGATAGGAAATTTAGTTTTATGAGTTTTATTTTTCTTTCTAAAAACCATTTGTAATTTATTAGTCATATCCACAACATCACCTTTCGATAGAGATTGTTGGGTATGTTTGGAATAAGGTTGCACATTTAAACCATCATTGCATGCCACTTCACCTTCTTCCAAATCATTATTATGTTGAAGTATCATTAGAAATCAGTTCAAAATTAGATGAAGAAGCGGAGAAGGATTAGAACCATTTAAAGGTGCCCAATTAGGATTAGAAACTTTATCCTTAGTTTGCTCACCATTCAAGCCCTCATCAAGGATCACATTTTCTTTTAAAGGTGGCAAAGCGAGGAATGGAATCATTTGAGATAAAATCATCATCCATAAGTTTTGAAAACATATTATTGTCCATATTATTACCAATCATTCAAATGTATAGGCCCATTACAAAATAATGCATCCTTATTACCATGAATGACATCCAAAAGCTGATCAGGCTTAAGAACCGCAGCATTGTCCAAAAGAGCAGTGGTAGGATCAAGGTAATGACCCTCGGCTTTAGGTAAAGAGTTATCCATTGGAAAAACTTTTTATGGTTTAACCAAGGGCGCCTTAAGAGTGGGATCCGAGTTATTATGAATGGGTTTTGGTTTCTTAAGGTGAGGGTGAACCACAAAGCAATTCGAAACTCCATGACCATGAATTTTGCAATGGGAACAAAAAATAGGAAAAATCTCAAAATCCACTTTTTGCAAATATCCATATTTCATCTAGCCAAATTTCCTTTGGAAATTTTTTAGTTATATCTAACTTGACTAGAATTAGACCAACAGAGGTGGACGACTGAACAGCACGCCCATAGTGAAAAGAAACTCATGATTAATGAAATGGACATGCAAATTGGGAAGAGAGATCCAAACCAGAACAATAAGATATTCCTCAATATTAAAATGGGGCCTCCATTCTAACAATCATACAATTGAAAACAAAATATACATATCGAGAGAAAACTCGAGAATAATCTAAGTCATTTGAAAGCTGAATCAAGACATGAAGGGAATCAATTTATTCGACAGAAAAGATACCAGAGAGTTTCAAGCTATGGAAAAATGATCTAATATTCTCCAAAGTAGGATGACACAAAGAAAATTTACCCTAAACCTAAAAAATTTGCTTTGCGTCATCCTACCAAAATAATAACCTAAACACTTGATGTTTGGATGCTTACATATGGTGCTGCTCCTTGAGACGATTATAACTGAGCCTGAGCCTTTTCTTTATCTTATTTTTTCTATCTGCTCTTACTCTTTATGCTTGATTAAGTATTTCATTTTCTATACTTATCCCTTTAATCATGTTGCAGATCTCTGGTACAGGTCGGGAGACTAATGTTGGATTGTCCTGGTTTCAAAAAGAGCAGAGGAAGTTTGCTTCTAATTTCATGGGATTATTTTTGTGGATGTCTATTTCTTTTTTTCTTAGCTTGGTTTCTTTAACTATTGTATTAGTTAGGGGGCTTATCTCCTTAGGACTCTTTATAGCTCTTTGACCATTAGCTTATAGATTTACCCCCTCTAAGGACTTTGTACCTTTTCTTTGTGGCAATAAAATTTCCCTAATTTCTTTCAAAAAAAACTCTAAAACTAACCCTAAATCTACCACCCTAAACCCTAAACCCTATAAAGTCTTAAACCCTAAATCCTATACTAACCCTAAACCCTAAACCTAAACCTAAACCTTAAACCCTAAACCCTACCCCCTAACCTTAAACCCTAACCTAAACCTAAACACTAAAACCCTAGGCTTAAACAACCCTAAACCCAAAAGCCTAAAACCCACCTAAACCCTAAACCCTAAACACAAACCCTAAACCTGCACAAACCCTAAACCCTAGCCAGCCAAGCCTAAAACCCCACACTAAACAACCCAAATCTAGAGCTAAAACCTAAACTGAGCTAAATAAAACCAAGGAAATAAATAAAAAAAACTAAATCTAAATATAAAAGATAAAATAAAATAAAAACCTAAAACTAAACCTAAAGATAAATAAAAATAAAATAAATAAAATAATAAAAATAAACTAAAATAAAATAAATAAAAATAAACAAATAAAATAAAATAAAACCAGAATAAAATCTTAATAAAATAAACTACTTAAAATAAAATTAAAATAAACCTAAAATAAAATAAAATAAAACTAAATAAACTTAAAATAAATAAACAATAAACTTAAAAAATAAAAAAAAAATAAAAAAATAAAATAAATAAAATAAAATAATCCAAACTAACAAAATAAAACTAAAATAAATAAAACCTAAACCTAAACCTAAAATAAACCAAACCTAAACTAAAAAATAAAGATAAAATAAACAAAAAACTAAACCTAAACTAAAATAAAACCTAAAATAAAAATAAAAAAAATAAAGTAAAATAAACCAAACTAAAACCTAAAATAAAATAAACCTAAAATAAAATAAAATAAAACTCACTAAAAATAAACCAAACCTAAACTAAACCTAAAAATAAACTAAAATAAAAACCTATACTAAAATAAATAATCTAAATTAAATAAAATAAATAAATCTAAATAAAATAAAAATAAAGTAAACTAAAATAAAATAAAATAAACTAAATATACTAAATAAACCTAAACTCTGGGTTTTTTAAAATAAAGAGAAGCCCAAAATCCTAAACCCACTCTAACCCTCCTAAACCTGCTCCTTGAAAACTCTAAACCCTAGGCCCAAACCCTGAAAATAAACCTAGGCCTGAGCCTAAAAAAAGAATGACCTAAAACCTGAGCAGCCACAAATAAAACAAATAAGACCCTAGGCCTGACCTACAACCTGAGCCACAAACCCCAGACCTAAACAGGCCAACCCCACAAACCCTAAACCACAGCCTAATCCACAAAAACCTAAAGAAAATAAAACCTAAAAAAAAATATAAACTAAATAAAATAAAATAAAATAAATACTACTAAAACTTAAAAAATAAAATAAAATAAAATAAAATAAATAAAATAAACTAAAATAAAATAAATAAAATCCTAAACTAAACTAAAAAAATAAAATGAACCTAAGATAAAATATAAACAAAATAAAACTAAACATAAAATAAAATAAATAAAATAAAATAAAAACTAAATAAAACCTAAACCTAAAAATAAATAAAATAAAACACAGAAAATAAAAATAAAACTAAACATTAAACTAAAAAAAAAAACTAAACCTAAGAGAAAAAATAAAATAAACAAAATAAAATAAAATAAAACTAAAATTAACTAAACTAAAATAAATAAAACATAAACTAAACTAAACTAAATAAAATAAAATAAAATAAAATATGCCTAAACTTAAACAAAATAATACAAAAATAAAATAAAATAAAAACCGAAATAAAACCAAAAAAGTAAAATAAAGATTAACTAAAACTAAAAATAAAAATAAAATATAAACCTAAAAATAAAATTAAAATAAAACTCTAAATAATAAACCTAAACCTATAAATAAACTATAAAATAAACCAAATAAATAAAATAAAATAAATAAAAATTAAAAATAAAATAAATAAATATAAAAAAATAAAGTGAACTAAAATAAATAAAATATACTAAATATACTAAATAAACTAAACCTTAGTTTACTTAATTTAAAAGAACTTAAAAATCCAAAACCCAAACCCACAAACCCTAAACCTGACCAAAACCTAAATAAACCTTACATAAAACCCTAAACACTAAACTAAACCTAAAAGCATAAACCACAAAACCCAAACCTAAAATCCTAAACCCTAAACCTAAACTAACCAAACCTAAACCCACAAACCCCAAACCTCCAAAACCCCAAACCTAAACTAAACTAAACTTAAAATAAATAATTAAAAATAAACTAAACCCTTAAACCTATTAAACCTAAACCTAAACCAGAATGGGTGAACCTTGAGGCAAGAACATCATGTCTACAGCTCAATCTAGATCATGTGGAGGTGAAGCAGCGTGGTTATCATAGTGGTGGTGGGGATCTAGAGTGCTGGTGGATATGGAGGTGGTGGTGGGCTGGTGGTTATGGAGGTGGGAGGACCAATGGTGGGGATCTAGAGTAGGTGGATATGCTGCTCATTTTGATCTATGTCATCACTTGTGTCTTAGAAAACTTGGTGTGTTACTTGGTTTGATTAAATCAAAAGAAATGTTTAATCTAAATTTGTTATCTATTAAAAAAAAAACTAAAACCTAAACCCTAAATTAAAACTTGAATCATAAACCTAAAACCAACCCTAAACCCCAAATCCCCAATTCTAAAAACTTTAAACCTAAACCTAAACATTAAACCCTAATCCAAAACCCTAAAACCACAAACCCAAACCCAAAACTTAAACCTAAAATAAACCTAAACTCTATACCCTAAAATAAGAAAAAAATATATAATAAGTTAAAAAATAAAATAAAATAAACCTAACACTGACTGGCCCTAAAACTAACCTAAACCCACAGCCTACTGAGCCCACAAACCTAAAACCCTCCCCAAACCAAAAATCCACAATACCACAAACCACAAAGCACAAAACCCTAACAGGCCTGCTGTGCCAACCCTGAGCCACAAACCCTAAACTGACCACAACCCAGGCCACAGAGCCTAGACCCTAAATACAGGCCACAAACACTGAGCCACAGAACCTAAAAGCTTGTAAATAATAAAATAAAACTCAAGTAAAAAGATAAACCTAAACAAAATAAACTAAAGATAAAACATAAAACTAAAATAAATAAAGAATAATTAAAATAAATAAATAGATAAATAAATAAACTGATTAAAATATGAGATAAAATAAACTAAAATGGATAAAAAATAATTAAATAATTAAAAGGCTTAAACCTGCCAGTTTATTTAATTTAAAAAACTCAAATATAAAGCTAGGCAGAAACCCTAAATCTTAAATCAAGCCCTAACCCCAGACCCTAACAAAACACTGAGCTGACCCTGACCTAAAAATCCACATCTTAGCTGCCCTAAAATATGAGCCATAGGCTGAACTCAGGCCACCCAAACCCAAAATCAACTGAGCCTAAACCCTGAGCCTTAAGCCACAAACACAACCCTGAGCCAGCAACCTGAGCCTGACCTAAACCCAAAAACTAAACCACTAGCCACAAACCAAACTTAAACACTAAACCAAACTAAAACCTAAAACCTAAAGGTTAAAGGTAAATAAAACCTAAAACAAAATAAATCAAAACACAAAACAAAAATAAAATAAAACCTAAACTAAAAAACTTAAACCTAAAAAAATAAAATAAAGATAAAATATAAAAATAAAATAAAATAAAATAAATAAAATCTTAAACTAAACTAAAAAATAAAATAAACCTAAGAATAAAAAACCTAAATAAAATAAAAACTACACATAAAATAAAAATAAAATAGACTTAAAATAAAATAAAATAAAAACTAATTAAAAACCTAAACCTAAAAATTAAACCTAAAAAATTAAAATAAACCCAAACCCTTGGCCAAAATAAAAACTACCTAAAATAAAAATAAAATAAACAAAATAAAATAAACTTAAGTCAAAGCTAACATAAACTAAATTTAAATAAATAAAACCTATGCTAAAGCTAAAATAAACAAAACCAAAATCCTAAACTAAATAAAATAAAATAAACTAAAAGTAAACCTAAACCTAAACTAAAAAATAAAACCAAAAAATAAACCTAAAATAACAACCTAAAACTTAAACCCTAAACCCTAAACCCTAAAATGTTAAAAACCTAAACCTAAAATAAAAATCATATAAACCTAAACCTAAATTAAGATAAACTAAACTAAAATAAATTAAACTAAATAAACCTAAAAGTAAAAACTAAACCAAATAAATTAAATAAAATAAGATTAATTAAAATAAACCTAAACCTAAACTAAAAAAATAATGCTAAAAATAAAAATAAAATAAAATCTAAAACCTAATCCTAAAAAAGAACCTAACCTAAACTAAAAATAAAAATAAAACCTAAACTAAAAATAAAGTAAAAAATAAATAAATAAAATAAACCTAAACCTAAATCTTAAAAACTAATTAAAATAAATAAACATAAAATAAATGAATTAAACTAAATAAAAATAAAAATAAACTTAAATAAATAAAATTAAAATAAACTAAAATAAATAAAATAAATAAATAAACTTAAACCTGAGTTTACTTAATTTAAAAAAAATAAAAAATAAAATAACCCTGAAAAACTAAAACCCTAAAATCCACAAAAGTTAAACACTAAAACACAAACTTAAACCCCAGACCACTAAACCCCAGGCTAAACCCTAAACCATAACCACAAAACCTAAATCAAAAAAAACCTAAACCTAAACTAAATAAAACCAAAATAAAATAAATAAAAACCTAAACCTAAACCTAAACCTAGATAAAATAAAATATAAAATAAAACTAAACTAAAATAAAATAAATAAAACCTAAACTAAATAAGATAAAATAAACCTATAAATAAAACCTAAATAAAATAAAACTAAATGTAAAATAAAATAAATGAACATAATAAAATAAAATAAAACTAAATAAAACCCAAACCTAAAAATAAATATAAAATAAAACCCAAATCAAACTAAAAATAAAACTAAACAAAAAAATAAAAAATAAAATAAATAAAGTAAACCTAAACTAAAATAAATAAAATTAAAATAAATAAACCTAAACACTAATAATACAATCAAATAAACTAAAAAATAAACCTAAACTAAACTAAAAAAAATAAAACCTAAAAAATAAAACTTAAAACCTAAACTTAAAAATAAAATAAACCTAAACCTAAAAAAAATATAAAAATAAAACTAAACTAAAAAAATAAACATAAATAAACTTAAAATAAAAAAATAAAATATAAATAAAATAAAATAAATAAATAAATAAACCAAATTTACTTAATAAAAAAAATAAACCCAAAACTTAAACCCTAAAATTCTAAAATAAAACAATAAAATAAAACTAAACTAGAAACCCTGACCCTGTAAACCTGAAACCTAAATTAACCCAAAGCTTAAACCCTAGACTATAAAACCACAGGCTTAACCCTAAACCCAAACCACTAAAGCCTTTAAACCACAAACCAAAATTGTAAACCCCAGGCCCTAAACTAATTGAGCCCTGGCCTCCTAAACTGAGCACTTCAAACACTGGCCCCTGGCAAAATCTAAACCCCTGAGCCAAGGCTAACCTGACAAAACCTAAACCTAGGCCCCAAACCACAGGCCACAGGCTAAATACAGGCTGGGCGACCTAGGCCTGAACCTAGACCTGAGCTAAACACAAAACTGAGCTAATACTGAATAAAATAAAAATATAAGCTAGGCTTAAATAAAGGAAATCATAGTAAACCTGAAAAGAAAGATAAGATGAACTAGTAAAGATAATAAAGATCTAAACTAAAATAAATAAAAATGACTGGAGAAAAGGCAATAAAATAAATAAACAAATAAAATAAAATAAACTTAATAATATATAAAACTAAATAAACCTATAAAATAAACCTAAAATAAAAAATAAATAAAATAAACTACTAAAATAAAAAACTTAAACCTAAAACAAAATAAAATAAAAAAAATAAAAAAGACCTAAACTAAAATAAATAAAATAACTAAAGCTAAGCCAAAATAAACTAAATAAACTAAACCTAAACTAAATAAAATAAAATAAATAAAATAAAATAATTTAAACTTAAACTAAAAAAAAAAATAAAAATAAAATAAACCTAAAATAAAATCAAAACCTAAACCTAAAAATAAAATAAAACCTAAACTAAAAACTAAAAAACTAAACCAAAAATAAAATAAAATAAAATCAACAAAAAAAATTAACTAAACTAAAAGAAAATAAACTAAAATAACTAAACTTAAAATAAATAAAAATAATACTAAATAAAAATAAAAACAAAAACCTAAATGAAAATATAAAATAAAATAACCTAATATAAATAAAAAATAAACTAAATAAACTAAATAAATTCAAACCTACATGTTTACTTAATTTTAAAAATAAAAACTAAACAAATGACTAACCAAATCCACTGAACCCAAAGCCAGAAATTATCCCTAAAATAAACTGAGAAAACTGAAAAAAACCAAAACCCAAAAAAAAACCAAATCCTAAACATAAATCCTAAATCATAAACTAAAACCTAAACCCAAAATCTTAAACTTAAACCCTCTAAACATAAACCCAAACCAAAACTAAACCCTAAACCTAAAACACTAAATCTAAACCTAAAGTAACTAAATAAATTAAAAATAAACCTAAACTATAAATCTAATAAACCTAAATCTAAACCCAGAATGGGAAGAACCTTGGCCATAGAACAACTATCGGCAATCGGTCTAGATCTGGCGGTGAGGTGAAGCGAGAGGTGGCGATTATCATGGTGGTGGGGAACTAGAGATCTTGGTGGATATAAAGGTGGTGGTATGAGCGATGGTGGTTATAAGTGGGAGGAGCGTGAGGGAACTTATGGTGATGGTAAGGAGAAATCAGGATATGATGGTGGATCTTATTGAAAGGTCGGGGTGTTATGAAATAGAAGAACAACCAATATCAGTGGTGAAGGGAGAAATCATGGATATAATGGTGGATCCCATTATTGAAAAGGGATGGTTCATGAATAGAAATAAGAAGCCAATCGATCTACTTAAACTATGTCATTATAGTAGAGATGGTTCTAGTTATCTAGGGTTTATTATTTGCTCTATGTGTGCTCATTTTTTATCTATGTCATCGCTTGTGTCTTAGAAAACTTAGTGTGTTACTTGGTTGATGAAATTG
The DNA here is from genome assembly GCA_021442155.1 of Cymbidium sinense. Classification (NCBI taxonomy): domain Eukaryota; kingdom Viridiplantae; phylum Streptophyta; class Magnoliopsida; order Asparagales; family Orchidaceae; genus Cymbidium; species Cymbidium sinense. The sequence continues at coordinate 286,646,462 of CM038214.1, forward strand.
AAAAGAAGAAATGTTGAATCTTAATTTATTCTCTATTAAAAAAAAAACTAAAACCTAAACCCCAACCTAAAACCTGAACAGACCTAAAACTTAAACTCTAAACCTTAAACCATAAATCCTAAAAACCCTAAACACTAAACCCTAAGCCCTAAAACCCTAAAAACTAACTAAACCCTAAACCTTAAAACCTAAACCCTAAACCCTCAACTAACCCTAAACCCTAAACCCTAAACTCTAATATCTAAAATGCTTAAAACCTAAACCCAAACTAAATAAAACTTAAAAGTAAAATAAATAAAACTTAAACTAAGATAAAAAAATAATAAAATAAATAAAATAAAATAAACTAACAAACTTAGCTTTAACCTAAAAATAAAATAAAATAAAAACTAAACTAAAATAAAATAAATAAACTTAAGCTAAATTAAAAATAAAAACCATTAAATTTAAAACTAAAACTAGAATAAAATAAAATAAAATAAAAAAAATAAATAAAATAAATAATAAAAAATAAATAAAAAATAATAATAAAAAATAAAAAAAACTAAAATATAAAACTAAAATAAATAAAAAAATATAAATAAAATATAAAATGCCTAACCTAAAATAAAAAATAAAAGCTAAAAAATAAAAAAAAAAAAAAAAAAAAATGTAAACTAAAAAAAATATGAAATAAAAGAAGAATAAAATAAAATAAAATAAAATAAAAAAAAATAAATAAAAAATAAACTAAAATAAATAAAAAAAAAATAAAATATAAAATAAATAAAAAAATAATAAAAAAAAAATAAATAAATAAAAATAAACTAAAAAAATAAATAAAATAAAAATAAATAAATAAAACTTAAAATAAAAATAAAAAAACTAAACTAAGATAAAATAATAAAATAAATAAAATAAAATAAATAAAATAATAAAGTTAAATAAAAAAAATAAACTAAAATAAATAAATAAAAATAAATAAATAAAAATAAAACTAAATAAATAAAACTAAACTAAAATAAAAATAAAATAAAATAAAAATAAATAAAAAAAAAAGTAAACTAAAATAAAACATAAAAATAAATAAAAATAAAACCTAAAATAAAAAAAAAAAATAAAATAAAAATATAATAAACCATAAAATAAAATAACTAAAATAAATAAAACTAAAAACCTAAAATAAATAAAATAAAACCTAACTTAAAAAACCTAAAATAAAATAAATAAAACTAACTAAATAAAATAAAAATAAAAATGAAAACTAAACTAAATAATCCTAAAACAAAATAAAATAAAATAAAAATATTAAATAAACTAAATAAATAAATAAAACAAAATAAATTAAAAATAAAATAAAATAAAAAAATAAAATAAAATAAAATAAAATAAATAAAATAAAAAAATAAATAAAATAACTTAAAATAAATAAAATAAACCAAATAAATAAATATATAAATAAAAATAAAAATAAATTAAAAATAAAATAAACAAAGAAAATAACCAAAACCTAAACTAAGTAAATAAAACTAAATAAATAAAACCAAACTTAATCTTAAAATAAACCAAATAAATCATAAACAAAAGTAAATAAAATAAAATAAAATAAAATAAATCTAAATAAATAAAATAAAATAAATAATGAAAATTTAAATAAAAAAAAAAAAAATAAAATAAAAATAAACACAAATTAAATAAATATTAGACTTAATAAAAAACACATGAATAAACCTAAAAATAAACTAAAATAAAAACCAACTAAAATAAATAAACCTAAAATAAATAAATAAAATTAAACAAAATTAAAAAAATAAACCAAATAAAAAAATAAAAGATAAAATAAACTAAAACAAATAAAAAATAAACCAAATAAACTAAATAAAACAAAATTTTTTAATTTAAAGAAAATAAATCATAAAAATAAATAAATACATTAATAAAATAAATTAAAGTGATCTTATAGAAGAGATTTATATTAAAAAAATTTTAAATGTTCATATAAATTTAATTTATAGAAAATTAATTTTAGATTTTTTATAATGACAAATACAAATCTTATAATAAAAAAATTCAAAAGTAAAGAGAATAATATTTTTTATTTTGAAAACCATAAAATTTTATTATTTGAATTTAAATGCAAAATAAAAAATAGTATTTATATATTAAATAAATATGTATCTTAAAAGGAAATTTAAAAAATTTTTTATATGAAAGAAAATACAAAATAATTAATTTTATAAATAAATCTCTAAATATATATCCAAATGATACAAATAAATGATTACTTTATAAAAAATTTTAAGATAAAATGCTCATAATGATAATAAATAATAAAATATCTTAAGTGATCTTATAGATGTTTATGTTATTACAATTTGAATATAAAATGATTCAAAAATTCACAAATTCTTTTGCACAATAAAATAAATTTTGAAGAATAATTTATTTTATTTTAACCATACTTTAATTAATGCAAATGATCAAAAATACTTAAATAATAAAATTAGTATATGATGATCTAGTAAATAGTAAACTTTAATTAAAAAGAGATATAATAAATATGAAAATAATTTAGTACAATAATATAATTTAAAATGCTTAAAATATACTTCTAAAATAGATCTAAGAATAAATGATCTTTCAAATAATTTGAAGAAATATTTGAAACCAAAAGAAATTTGTAAGATAAAATTTAACAAGTTGAAATAAATCCACAAACTATCACAAGAGTTTTTCAAAAAAAAAGATTGAAGCAACTTTGATCTAAAAATAGATTTGATGTAAGACAAATCCACCAAAAAAAATATAAATTGGAAAGAATAAATAGATGGTGAAAATAGTATGAACAACTAAAAAATGGATTAAGATCAAAAAAACAAACTCAAGTAATTTGAAAAGCTTAGTTGAAGATAAGCTTAAAACCAAGGATTTGATCTTCAATATTGAGAACACTTGGAAGGAAAATATAAATTTTCTCTTAGATTTGATAAATTTAATTTGAATGAGGAATGCTTTCATTAAAATGACTATTTATAAGCAAGAAGGTCATTTTGAATTATTTCAAAAAAAATATATTATTCTAACATCATTTTATCATATAATAATTTAATATTTAATAAAATATAATTTATATTAAATAAATATTAAATTAAATTAAAATTTTATTTATTATGGGCAAATAAAAATAATAAATATGGCTCTTAATATATTCAAAACATGTAGCATTCATTATTTAAATTAACTAATGTTTGAAAAGTCATAACAAATTTATTTTAATCAAATTCTAACCTATTCAATTAAAGAAAAAAAAATCCAAGGAATACATTGGAGATAAAATCATATATAAATTCCTTGATTATAAAATGACTTTTATAAAATACAAAATTATACATATTTTTGTTAATTTTGAAATATGATATTTAAATATTATGATATAATTTATATATAAACATACATATGTTTGTTTTCATATAACCTTAAAATTAAATTAAATATTTAATTATATTAAGTATATAAATTAATTACACTTAATAGTCATAATTTATTATCATTTATTTTTTTGACAATTCAAATGTTGTGTATGAAACAAATAATTCAATGTTAATTAGATATAGATTTATATAAATTAACCTCATTATCATTATTTCAAATAAAAGAAAAATAATATGTTAAGTTGTAAGCAAATTGATTCATGCCAATGAACTCATATGAATTTCTAAGAGTTATAATTGCATATAACAAATATTATATCTTGAGCTTCACATTATCCATTTTGATCTATCTTTCATTCTTCATTGAATTTCCTCAAAACATATTGTATGTATTGGATATGATAGCAATTAATTTATCAAACGCAAAACATATATTAGAACATCCAAGCATTCATTTGTTATCATCTAAATTGATTAATTGAACATGAGGCTCATTAAGCAACAATCTCCCCTTTTTTGATGATGACAAACTAATGTTGGTATTGATTTTGATGAAGGTTGACCTTTCATCATAGTTTTAAAAAAATTTCTCTTCAAAAACATTTATACAAGAGATGAATAATGTTACTCTAAATGTATGCAAATAAACTTAATACTAAGCAACATTTTACTCTTCTACTTTTGACAATATAAAAAGTGAGAAAACTACATAAGTTTTAAATATTAGATCTAACATTCAAGCATTCATCTACAAATGTTCTTCTTGTAATGGTTTTGTAAAATATTGCAATTTTAAATTGGTACTAATGAAATTAATATTAACATTACCTTTCAAAACATGATGATGTCTAATTTCTATATGCTTGGTTCATGAGTGCTGGATAAAATTTTTGGTTGAACTAATAGCACTAGTATTGTAACACAAAACTAGAATGTGATCTTACTTAATACCAAAATCTTTTAATTATTTCTTTAACCAAAGGGAACCTTAGCTATGTACTCATCCTCATTGGATAAATGCAAAATTTTGTTTCTAGATGACAAGACCTCGATGATCCTAAAATTGACATGTACGATGTGCTTTTCTATCTACTTTCATCTAGCAAATTAGTATCTCAAATAAGCACCAAATCACATGATAAAAGAATTTTAGGATACATAAACTAACTTAGTAGTTCTATCAAATCGAAAGGTATAAAGTGAGATTCTTAGGTTGACTATTAAATGAGATTCTTTTGGGTTGGTAAAAATGAGCACATAAACAAACAACAAACATAATATCATACTAGTAGCAGGTATAAAAGTGAACCTATCATACTCTATAAAGTTTTTGATCAGATATTCTAATTCATCTAAATCCAATTTTGTAGATGGGCTCATAGGAGTTTTACTAGATTTAAATCTTTTCATGTCAAACCTCTGAAGCAATTCATTTGTGTACTTGGTTTGATAGATGAATGTGCTATTTTCTTATTGTTTCACTTGAAGACCTAAGAAAAAAAATAAGTTCTCCCATCATAGATTCATTTCAAACTCTTTAGACATCAAAGATAAGAACTCATGGCATAAAGATTCATTTGTACTTCAAAATAATATATCTTCTACATACACTTGTACCACAATCAAATCATCATCTATGCTCTTAAGGAATAAGGTATTTATCTACTCTACCTTTCTAAATCCATGATCTATCAAAAGTTACTTAACTTTATCATTAAGCATGAGGAGCCTATTTTAAACCATATAGGGCTTTCTTTAATTTTATACACATGATTTGGACAATCAAGGCTCTCAAATCAAGGTGGTTGCTCTACAAATACATCTTGGTCAATAAATCCATTCAAAAAATGCACTCTTGACATCCATTTGAAAAAAGTTTAAAATCCCTAAAATAAGCATAAGCAAGGAGTAACCTAATAGCTTCTAGTCTTACTATGGGTGCAAAAGATTCTTCAAAATCTATACCTTCAACTTGTGTGCCCTTGTGCAACTAACTAGCTTTATTTCTAATAATACAACCTTAATCATATAGCTTATTCCTAAAGACCCATTTTGTTCCAATGATATTTTGATCTTATTCTTGGGACTAATTCTCAAACATCATTTCCTACAAATTGATTCAACTCCTCTTCCATAGTAATAATCCAAAAAATAACTTTTAATGCTTCTTCTAAATTTTTAGGTTCAAACTCAGATAAAAATACTGAATGATCTACAACCATTCTACTATGTCTTCTGGTCATAACTCCTTTTGAAGGATCTCTTATAATTAGTACCTTTGGATGATTTTTATTATATTTCCATTCTTTAGGCAATGAATCATCACATTATCTTCTAAAGATATTTTCTTAAGATTATCAATCTCTTCATCAATCACTTCATTTCTAATGGGATCAATTAAATTTTCATCAAAATAAATGTATTGATTCTTCTACAATCATTTTCTCTTATTGAAAACTCTATAAGCTCTACTAGAAAAGAGTATCTAAGAAAATACCATCATTTGATTTGCAATCAAACTTACTAGATACTTTTTTCCATTATTCAAAATAAAGCATTTACATCCAAATACATGAAAGTGTTCAATCTTAGGCTTCTTTCCAAAAAATAATTCATAGGGTGTCTTCTTCAAAATTGGTCTAACATAGATCTTATTCATCATATAACATGCAGTATTTACTGCTTCTACCAAAAAATATTTTGGCAATTTATACTCATCAAGCATAAATCTACTTAATTCAATTAATATTCTATTTTTTTCTACTACTCCATTTTATTGGGAAGTTCTAGGTGCAGAAAAATTACATCTAATCCTATGTTCATCACAATAATCCTCAAATAATTTATTTTCAAATTTCACCATGATCGGTTTGAACCTATTAATCAAAAGGCCTTGTTCTCTTTGAATATATTTAGAAAACTTTATAAACTAACCAAGAACATCATCCTTTTAAGTTACAAACAAAACACAAGTATATAAATCAACAACAATCATAAAATCATAATTTTTACCACCTAAGCTAGTGGTGCTAATTCGACCAAACAAATCCATGTGCAACAATTCTAGAGGTCTAGAAGTAGAAAATAATATTTTACTTTTAAATGAGCTTCTAGAATGCTTACCATGAATACATGCATCAAACATAGTTTGAATGAAAATTTAATTTAGGCAATCCAACTACTAAATCAAGTTTAGCAATTTTATTGAGTGTGTGCATGTTAATATGACATAGTCTCTATGCCATAACCATATATCATCATGCTTTTAAAATAAAGTAAATTCAAATTAACATCATGAAAGCTATCTAAATCAATGACATAAATAGTTTTTTGTCTTTGTCCTACTAAGAAACCTGTTCATTATTTTTTTATAATATAATATGATGTATGAAATACTACATTCAAACCTTTATCACATAATTGACTAATAGAAATTAAATTATGTTTTAATCCTTCTACTAGAAAAAACTTTATCTAAAGTGATAGAATTCTTACTAATAGAACCAATGCCAATGATCTTTCCTTTGCATTATCTCCATATGTAACAAATCCTCCATCACTTGATTCTAAAGTTGTGAATTTATCTTTATCTCGTCATATGTCTTGAACATCCATTTCCAAGTACCACATGCCTTCTTTGATTTTTCTTTGAAGGCATTCCTACAAAAAAAAATCACATGTTAACTTTTAACAAACATGTTTGGGTCCACATTCTAAATTTGAAGCAAGATATCTAGCATGTGTGGTTTGTGTACTGCTTGTACCTTTTGGTAAACATAAGATGATTTCTTAGTGTTTTGTAATTTACATGCATAGCAATCAAATGAAATATGCCCTTTTCTATCACAATAATAGTTGCACCAAACATTAGTGTTTGCATATAGCAAACGATAATTATAAGGTATATGAGTGGGATGTGTATGATGCAAATAATTTTTATTAAATGTTTTACTTGATGAAGCATTATAATGAACTTTGATTTAAAACATAATTCTCTTGCTTTTAACAAGATATTCTCTCTTTCAAGTTTACATACATGTAAGGAACAATTTAATAAAGAATTATTTTTCTTTTAAATTATCACATTCATTTTTAAATCACAAAAATTCATATCTAAATTTTTATTTTATTTTTCTAAGGTTTTGTATTTTTTTTTTTTTTATATTCAATAACTAAATCATTAAAAGCATCATCTAATTCATCATAAGATATATCATTACATATCTCTTTAGAATCGATTCTCCATTTTCCATAAGACATATGTTGACCTCTTCATCGATGAGCAAGTACTTGATTCATTTGAATCTAGGTTGGCCCATAAAGCCTTCTTCTTCTTCTTATGGTACTTTTCTCCTTCATATTTTTCTTCTTTCCATCAATCTCTTTCTTCTTTGATTCAATAAGTTTGGACAATCACCTCTTTTGTGTCCAAGCTTGTTACATTGGTAGCAAATGTTCCCTTCACTATAGAAATTTCTTAGTTTGAAATTTATAGTTTTTAGATTTTTTATACCTTTGATTCTTCTTCCTTACAAGTTCCCAAACCTTTTGGATAGCATGACCACCTCATCACTATCACCATCCGAGCTTGAGGTGTTATGCTCATCACTATCATCAACTTATAATGCAATGGCTTTTCCTTTCTCCTTCACCCTTTTTCTTTGAGTTATCCATCTTATCCCTTTGAGCAATAACTGTTCATGTGCTATCAAAGAACCCAAAAGCTGATCAAGTGGATAAGTAGATAAATCCTTAGCTTCACTAATAGTATTACTTTAGCTTCCCATTCTTTTGGAAGACATCTAAGAATCTTATAGACTAAGTCTTGATTCCTATATGTTTTCAAGAGAATGCAATGTGTTAATTATTTTCATGAATCTAGTATACATATCGAAATAGATTAGAAGGAGACATATAAAATAACTCATATTCATGAACAAGTCTATTTATGTGAGCATCTTTAACTTCACTAGTTCCTTCATAAGTTATAATGAGTTTATCTCATATTTCTTTTGATGTACATGTAATCATCATGTAATAAAGCACAATTTAAAGTATTACAAGCCCTAGCATTTAATTCATCAAGTTCTCTTTTCATGATCCATTCCTCAAAAGGTTTTCTACTTTAATGCCATTTACTTCTCATGGGTGTATGATATTGATGTGTCAACATGTACCACATCGTGCATCTTGACCTCTTAAAATGTACTAATTCTATTTTTCCAATAATCAAATGGTACCTATCTAAAAGTGGAAGTCTATGAGTGGATTGTCCCTCGGTAGTGAACCCTTTGGGAAACCTTGTACCATAGTGAAAAGATCTACTTGGATGTTAAGCCAATAAAAGCTATAACCCAAGAGAGGGGTGTAGTGAATTGGTGATATTCAAAATTATAAAACTTAAATCTTAAATTTTATGTTTTTAGTAGAAAATTAATGTTAGATTTTATAATGACAAGATACAATTCTTAATGCAAGAAAAATAAAAGTACGACAAAGTAAAGAGAGACAATAGGCACACAATTTTTAAGTGGTCAAAATCGAGCAAAGCCCACGCCTAGCCACCCCTGACTAAGTATCCACTAAATCAAAAATAGTTTATAAATG
>CM038214.1:286655578-286819063 GCA_021442155.1 Cymbidium sinense
CCTTTATTTTATCTTTTGCCTATCTTTATAATTTAAGTTTCTTTATTTTATTTTATTTTATTTATTTTATCTTTTAGGTTTATTTTATTTTTATTTAGGTTTAGCTATTATTTTATTTATTTTTTATCTTTATTAGTTTTATGTTTCATTTTATCTTTATGTTTAGTTTTTTTATTTCTTTTATATTCTCTTTTAGTTAGGCTTATTTATCTTTCTAGCTTTATTTATTTATTTTTATTTTTTTGTAGTTTTATTTCTATTTTATTTCTTTTTTAGTTTAGTTTTGGCTCTTTTATTAGTTTGTTTCAGTAGGCCTAGGGCTTTTTTAGGCTTTAGTGGCTAAGTGGTAGGTTTGTAGTGGTTTTAGCTAGTGTTTAAGGGTTATTTGTGGTTTTTTTAGGATTTAGGGTTTAGGGTTAGGGTTTTAGGTTTATTTTACCAGGGTTAGTTTTAAGTTTAAGGTTCAAGTTTTAGTTTAGGTTTGGGTTATGTTTTTTTTTAAATAGAGAACAAATTCAGATTGAACATTTCTTCTTTTTGATTTCATCAACCAAGTAAGACAACAAGTTTTCGTATACATAAGTGACGATAAAGATTAAAAATGAGCACGTGTAGAGCAAATTAAAAACCTAGATAACTAGAACCATCTCTATTGTAAAGACAATCCATAGTTGATCAGTTCTTCAATTTCTCTGCCTCATCAACCATACCTCTCAAGTAGTGGGATCCACCATCATATTCATCCCTCCTCCACCACCACGTTATGAACCTCGCCCTCCCGTCCATAACCACCACTAACCACCACCTCCATATCCATCAAGACCTCCATCCACCATCACCACTGGGTAATCGCCATCTTCACCTTCACCGTTTTATCAGCTGGTTTAGATGTTCCTACCACAAGGTTCTACCATTCTTAGTTTAGGTTATAGTTTATTAGGTTTTATGGTTTAGCTTTATTATTTCATTTATTTAGTTAGTTTATGTTTAAGTTTAGGGTTTGGGTTTTATTGTATTTAAGGTTTGTGGGTTTAGGGTTTTGGCTTTTTTTATGCTTTAGGGTTTGTGGTTTGTGGTTAGGGTTTAGGGTTTTATTTTAGGGTTTAGGTTTATGGGTTTTTTAGGGTTTAGGATTTAGATTTTAGGGTTTAAGGATTTTTTTTATTTTTAAAATTTAAACCGACAGTTTATGTTTATTTAGTATATTTAGTTTATTTTTTTTTTTATTTTAGGTTTATTTTTATTTTATTTAGTTTATTTTATTTATTTAGATTTATTTATTTTAGTTTAGGTTTTTATTTTAGTTTTATTTTTGGTTTAGTAGGTTTAGATTATTTTTTATTTGATTTAGTTTTATTTTATTTTTAAGTTTAGTTTTTTTTTATTTTAGGTAGTTATTTTATTTATTTTGTTTAGGTTTTTATTTTATTTCTGTTTTATTTTTAGGTTTTATTTTTATTTAGGTTTTTTATTTTAGTTTATTTTATTTATTTTCTTTTAGGTTTAAGTTTAGTTTTATTTTAGTTTAGGTTTAGGTTCTATTTATTTTAGTTTAGTTTATTTTAGTTTAAATTTACATTTATTTTTTATTTATTTTATAGGTTTTTATTTAGGTTTAGGTTTTTTATTTATTTTGATTTTTTATTTTAGGTTTATTTTTAGTTTTATTTATTTTTATTTTTTTATTTTAGTTTAGTTTTATTTTATTTTATTTTTATTTTAGTTTTTACTTTATTTTCAAGTCCGGATGCTGGAGGGTTATTTAGTAGTTGACTTTTGTTTTAAATAATCATGACATGAATTCTTTAAATCATTGGTTAGGGCTTAAGTGCTACAGATGGTTTGAATAGTGTGCTATCGATCTTTGCAAATAAGCAAGGGTTCCAGGGATGGATGCAAAGAAGTTAGTCCATGAAACTTAGTTAGGATCTTGGAGGTACTCTTACGTGTAAATTAATGGAATTAATAGATATTATGGTTCATAGAAAGATAAATATTTTGTGTTCAAGAAACTAAATGGGTTGGTGAGAAGGCCAAGGAGATTGATAGTTTAGGTTTTAAACTTTAGTATTCAGTAAAAGTCAAACTAGAAATGTAGGTGTGATTATAGATAAAAGTTTGAAGGATAATGTTATAAGTATTAATAGATTTATAAAATTATAGCTTTAAAGATTATTTGATACAAAGATTATCAATGTTATAAGTGTCTATGCTCAAGTAGTTTGGAGGTAAGCTCAAAAGAAAATTTTGGAATGAATTTGGATTAATACACTTGAAGAAAAAAAGTATTTATTGGGAGAGATTTAAATGGACATGTTGGTAGAGTGGTAGAAGATTTAAATGAACATATTATTACTTATTAAATGGATCTAGTAAAACAAATTGATTATTTTTTGATAAGAAAAATAGATCGTTTATATTGTAAAGATTGCAAGGTCTTTCCAAGTGAAATTTTAAGTACCCAACATCAACTATTAGTTTTAGATTTTAAGATGAAAGGTTGTAAGAGAAAAAATAAACTAAATTATTATCCTAGGATTAGATGGGGATATTTAAAGAACACAAATAAAAATATTTTTAAGAGCATGCTACAAGAAATTAGAATTTGGGATGTTCATAAGGAAGCTAACATTATGTGGGAAAAATATCAAGTGAAATTAAGCAAGTTACTAAAGATGTGCTTGGAGAATCAAAAGGAAAAACTTCTTTTAATAAGAATAGTTGGTGGTGGAGTCAGAGTGTGCAAGAAAAGATAAGAAATAAAAAACATTGTTATAAAACTTGGTTTAGATGTAAAAACTCAGAGAATTGGGAAAGATATAAAGTGGCTTGTAGAGATTCTAAGAAAGCAATATATGATGCAAAAAATTTAGCTTTTAGTGATTTATACAATAGATTAGATACCAAAGAAGGTGAAAGATGTGTGTATATAGCCAACCAAAGATAGGAGAAGTAAAGACATAGTTCAAGTGGGGGTATTAAGGATGAAAATAATAAAGTGCTTTTCTTAGAAAAGATATTGAAAATAGGTGGATGAGGTATTTTGATAAACTTTTCAATGAAGGATCTGAAAGTATGATTGATTTTAGCAACCTTAATACCCTAAACAAAATAGAGAATTTCATTTTATCATGATTAGTAAATCTGAAGTTAGTGAAGCTTTAAAGAAAATGAAATGTGGAAAAGCAATAGGACCGAATAATATTCCAATAGAAGTGTGGAAATGTTCAGGAGATCAAGGAATTTCTTGGCTTACAAATCTTTTTAATGTTATTTTAAAGACTAAAAATATGCCAAATGAGTGGCAAAAGAGTTTGTTGGTTCCTATATTTAAGAATAAAGGTGATGCATAAGAGTGTGCAAATTATAAAGGAATTAAGTTAATGTTCCATACATTAAAATTATGGGAGAGAGTAATTGAGCATATTTATGTGATAAAGTTTCTCACAATTAGTTTGGTTTCATGCCAGGTAGATCTACTATGGATGCTATACATTTGTTAAGAGGTTTGATGGAGAAGCATAGAGAAAGTAAGAAGGATCTACATTTGATATTTATCGATTTAGAGAAAGCTTATGATAAAGTCTCAAGAGATGTTCTTTGGAGAGTTCTAGAACGTAAAAAGAGTTAATATTGGTTATATTCAAGTCATTAAGGATATGTATACTAGAGCACTTGTGTCCAAACACAAGGAGGATTGACAAAATATTTTCCTATTTCAGTTGGATTACATCACAGATCAACATTAAGCCCTTATATTTTTTACTTTAATTATGGATGTTCTTACGAGGCATTTACAAGAAGATGTACCTTGGTGTATGCTTTTGTCGATGACATTCTTCTTGTTGATAAGACTAGAGGGAGTCCAACGTAAACTTGAATTATGGAGGTCAACTTTAGAGTCTAAATGTTTTCATTTAAGTAGATTTAAAATTGAATATATGGAGTGTAATTTTAGTTGTAGAAGTTTTAGTGGTAGTGTTATGACTTTAGGTGATCAAGTCATTAATAAGAGTGAGCGATTCAGATATTTAGCTCTATTATTCAAAATGATGGTGAAATAGATGGAGATGTTATTAGTAGAATTCAAGTTGGATGGTTGAAGTGGAGGAATGCATCTGGCCTATTATGTGATAGGAAAGTTCCCCTTAGGAAAAATTTTATAAGATGGTGGTAAGACCTGCAATGACTTATGGTGTAGAATGTTGGCCAATAAAAGAGAAGCATAAGACTAAGTTAAGTGTTACAAAGATGAGGATGCCTGTGTGGATGATGGCTTTGCTAGAGATAGAATGCAAAATGAGTATGTTCAGGAAAGAGTTGGAGTAGCTCCAGTGGTAGATAAGATTAGGGAGAGTCTTAAGATGGTTTGGCCACATAAAGCTAGTCCGATGACCGATTAAGAGTAGATGCATTAGATTTGCCTTATGTTAAGAAAGGTAGAGAGACCTAAAAGTCTTGGTTAAGATGTATAAAAATGATCTTAGTATACATGAATTAAATGAGAATTTGACATATAATAGGACACAATGGAGACGAAGGATTCATGTAGACCCACCTAGTGGGATTAAGGCTTGTTGTTGTTGTTGTTGTTGTTGTTGTTGTTAAGTTTTTATTTATTTTATTTTAGTTTAGTTTTTTTATTTTCTTTTTAGCTTTAGCTTTAGGTTTAGGTTTTAGTTTTATTTTATTTTATTTTATTTTATTTTGGATTAGGTTTATTTATTTATTTTATTTTGGCTTGGTTTTTTAATTTATTTTATTTTTACATTTTATGTAGTTTAGGTTTAGGTTTTTAGCTTTTTTAGGTTTTAAGGTTAGTTTAGGGTTTAGGGTTTTAGGGTTTAGGGTTTAGGGTTTAAGGTTTGGGTTTAGGTTTTAGGGTTTAGGGTTTAGTGTTTAGGTTTTTAGGGATTAAGGCTTAGGGTTTAGGGTTTATGGCTTAGGGTTTTTTGGATTTAGGGTTTAGGGTTTAAGGTTAGTTTTAGGTTTAGGTTTTAGGTTTTAGTTTAGAGTTTAAGATTTTTTTAATAGAGAACAAATTTAGACTCAACATTTCTTCTTTTTGATTTCATCAACCAAGTAACACACCAAGTTTTCTAGAACATAAGCGACGACATAAATAAAAAATGAGCACGCATAGATCAAATAAAAAACCCTAGATAACTAGAACCGTCTCTAATGTAAAGATACATTTCCATAAGCAGTAGATCACATCGACCATTCATCAATTTCTTCAGTTCTCATTAGGACCACCCCGGCCTCTTAAGAAGCGGGATCCATCATCATATCCCCAATCTCTCCCTCTGTCACCACCATGGTTGTAACCTCCGTCGCTCCTCTTGCTTCCATAACCACCACTACTCCGACTACCACCTTCGTATCCACCAGCACCTCTAGATCTCCCACAACCACTACGATAATCACTACCTCTTCCTCCACCTCCACCGCCAGATCTAAACTCAGCTTAGTGGAAGGTGATGTTCTTGCTAAAGGTTCTGCCCATTCTTAGGGTTTAAGTTTAGGTTTATTAGGTTTTATGGTTTAGGTTTATTTTAATTTTTTTAGAGGTTAGTTGGGGTTGGGGGTGGTGGGGGATTAGGAGGTTTAGGGTTTAGGGTGGGGTTTTAGTGTAGGGTTTAGGGAGACTTTAGTGAGGCTTTAGGGTTTAGGTTTTAGGGAGGTTAGTAGGGTTTAGAGTTTAGCTTTAGAGTTTAGGTTTAGAGTGAGTTTAGAGCCCAGGTTTGTTTGGTTTAGGGCTCTTAGGGTCAGGTGATTAGAGTTGGAGTTAGGTTTAGGTCAGGTTTATTTATTATTTATTTATTATTAAAACTAAAATAGTTTATTTAGTTTATTTATTTTTATTTTAGTTTATCATTTTATTTTATTTTATTTAGGTTTATTTTTATTTATTTAGTTTATTTATTTATTTATGTTTATTTATTTTAGTTTTAGGTTTTTATTTTATTTTATTTTTAATTTTAGATTTAGGTTTAGGTTTATTTTTTAGTTTATTATTTCTTTTATTTTATTTTAGTTTAGGTTTTATATTTTATTTTAGGTTTAAGTTTAGGTTTTATTTTATTTTTAGGTTTAGGTTTTTTTTATTTTAGGTTTATTTTAGGTTTTATTTTTAGTTTAGGTTTATGTTTATTTTTTAGTTTATGCTTTATTTTGTTTTAGTTTTAAGTTTAGGTTTAGTTTATTTTAGGTTTAGGTTTAGGTTTTATTTATTTTAGTTTAGTTTATTTTAGATTAGGTTTAGGTTTATTTAATTTTTATTTTAGGTTTAGGTTTTTTTTTAGTTTAGAGTTTAGGTTTTATTTTATATTTATTTTTAGGTTTATCTTTTAGGTTTAGGTTTTTATTTTATTTTATTTTAGGTTTATATTATTTCTATTTTAGGTTTAGTTTTTATTATATTTAGGTTTTATTTTTTAGTTTAGTTTTTCTTTTATTTATTTTATTATAGTTTAGATTTTATTTTATATTTTATATTTTGTAGGTTTAGTTCTTGTTCGGTTTAGATTTAGGTTTTGTTTAATTTAATTTAATTTATTTATTTTTTTGGCTTAGATTATTTATTTATTTTATTTTTAGGTTTTATTTAGTTTAGGTATAGGTTTTATTTTTTTTTAGGGTTTAGATTTTAGGGAATTAAGGAATTTTATTGTCACAAAGAAAAGTACAAAGTCCTTAGTGGGTAAATCTCTAAACTAATTCTTAAAGAGCTACAATAAGTCCTAAAGAGATAAACCCCCTAACTATTACAATAATATAAGAAAAAAAAAAAAAGCAAAAGCAAAACCAAATCAAACAACTTATCCATGCAACAACAACAACATCCATTAGGTCCTTTTGATAAGAAGATCCACCTGCAAGATTTTCCCAACCTATAAAAGAAATCTACAACATACTAATGAAAGAATGAGTACAATTAAGCAAACATAAAGAGTATGAGCAAAGAAAAGGAGCAGAAGTAAAGAAAAGGCGCAGGTTAAGTTACAATCATCTCAAGGAGCAACACTATATGTAAGCATCCAAACTTCAAGAAGGGTTACAATTACATAGTGCTACCACCAATAGAAGATAAAGAGGGAAACATCAAGGACATCATTGATACCTCTTGTAGCCCATCATCCAAAGTCCATCATCCTGCAAGGCTACAAACTCCTCCAAGCAGCTGACATAATAGCCAACCATAAAGCCACCAAAATAAATAATCCCAATAAGGTAGAAAATCAACCAACCATCAAGGATTACAGCAGTACAGCATGAACACCACCAAAGCCACCACCAAAGAGGAATAGCAACATCAAAGAGAGCAAGCATCATGACCTTAACAACACAAACCAGAAAAAACCAAGACCAAAAATAAAAACACAAGAACTAATGTCCTCCACAAGCAAACAAGAAATGCTGCAAGGCTGTCACCCAAGCCAGAAAAGGGAAGCTGAACAAATAAGAGAGGAGAACCATAATAAGAGTAGGCCAACCAATATGTCACCAATAGTGTAGGAAAGAAAGGCCAAAATAGCCACCCATCCAACCAATCCAGCCAGCCAAAATAGCCAACCAACCTAGCCATCCAACATAGCCTCCTAGCTAACCACCACTGCAAGAGAAAATCCAAATCAATGAAAAGACCAACACATCCATCATGCCAAAACCACCCAAGACAAAGTGAAAAGTGTAGAAGCAAATAGTAGCATCCACCAATCCCAACCAAAGCAGCAAAAATTTTGATCCAGGTGAGGTAAATAGCCAGCCAAAAATAAAATGGAGAAAAGACCGCTAAGACTAACTAAAAGCCATCCATCAGGTGCAGCAGTAATACAACAGGAACACCACCAAAGCCAATAGCAAAAAGGATAAGCAATATCAATGAGTGCAAGCATCATAACCACAACCAAGTTAGGCAGCAATATGCCAAACCAAGTCACCAAATCCCAAAGAAATACAATAAATAACCATCAACCACCAACCCAAAATAACAACAAAAATGAATGCAGCTGCAGCCAAGAGAGGAAGACCATTATAGGAAGAGGCCAAAACCACAACCAAAAGAAACAAACCCAAACCAGTAAAACTAATTACCGAAACCCAATCCATAAAAAAAGAAGAAATAATAGTCAACAAATAACCTCGACCTTGCCAAATCCAATCCAAAAGTAGACCACCAACATGCCTTCTAATCTATAACCAACAGAAGAAGATAAACCAGCCAACACATCCAGCCAACAAACTAACCTAACCAACAGCCACCCACCCAAACACCCAAATAACCACCAGCAAAGAAAAAAATCCAACACACTTAAGGAAGTAACAAATCTAGAGATATGGAAAACCCCATATAAAAATAACAGAAAGAAAACCACCCAAATAAAGGTCACCAAAAATAGCCACAATAATAATCACCCAAAGATCCACCGTGCCAAAAAAACCAAAAATAACCTGTGCAAAAAAAAGGAACCATGAGGTAGCAACCAAAAGGCCAACCCAAAAGCAAGAGCTCAAAACAAAACCTAGTAGAGGCCTAAGAGTGAAAATAAGTAAATGGCCACAACCCAAAGAGGGTTTAACAATGGGAAACTAAAAGTAATGGCTCATCAAAACCAAAAAACCAAGCCAAAAAAATTATAATCCGAGATAAGGTAATCCAGTGTTATCCAGATTGACCAAACCCCTTAAAAGTTTAGGCAAATTTTGATTGTCAAATAAAGTAAAATTAGTTAAGTTGGAACCTAAAGTAGCCAAGAAATTAGCATAAGCATTATCTTCATGAAGGATATGGGAAATTTTATAACAAACTTGAGAAAGAAGAATTTTAGTATGATTGAGAAGATAAAATAAATCAACATTTTATTTCTATTAGTTTAGTATGTCAAGAAGTAAGAGTGCATCAACTTCAATTCGAAGTTGAGGAAACCTTTATTCAAACAAATTTCAATAGCTTTATTAATAGCCATAAGCTTAGATAACATAAATTTTTGAGAAGATAGGCAAAAGCACAAATGACAATAGTACCTTTAGAATCCCTAAGATTACCACCACAACCATATTTATTGGAAGCAACAAAACCATCAGTATTCACTTTAATCAAATTATATTTGGGTTTGATCCAATGGATAATCCTAGCTCTTTTATAAGAGTCAGCATCAAGCAGAATGATAATAAATATTTTAGCCACAAATTTATAGCCTCTAAAATGAATGTTACTAATAAGATTGGCATTAAATAGGGCAAGAATTTTTTCTTTCATTCTAGCCAGATCCTTTTTATGGCACATAGGAATATCATGATATTTAGCATCATTTTTGTCCATCCAGATGAACAAGAAAAGGGTAATAGCAACTAGAACTTTGATATGACCTTTAACAATTTTTAGGAAAGAGGTTTCAAGAAGTTGATATATAGAAAGAGAGCCATGAAAGTAGTTAGTATTAAATAAATCATCTTACCATAACCATAATTTAGAAGCAATAGTACCATTGACAAAAACATGATTAACATTTTCAATATGAAAGAAATAATAACACTTTGAAGGAAAATAAAACCCTTTATTCCAGAAAGTCCACAGAAATAAAGTTATTCAAAATCCTCCAAGTTAAAACCAAATAAAAAATGGGAATGATATTGTTCTAAAGTTTAATGAAAACATTAGAGGAGTTTTTCTTATCTCTAATAAAATTCCAAACCTCTTTAAGAACAAAATCACCATTGTAAGAAAGCTTAAAGAGAATTTGGTCAGGTTTGTTAGAGAAAATAAGGATATTTTTAAAGTTATCTAAAAGAGAAATAGGGATATAATTCTCAAGTTTATTTTCATTCCAAGTGTTATTATTGCAAAAAGAGTTAACTTTAATAGTTGTCATAGAGTGGGTAGATAAAAGGGAGTTAATAGATCCATTACCAATCCAATTATCTTGTCAAAAGAAAGAAGAAGTTGCATGAATACCCCATGATATTAAGGGTTCAACAACCCATTTAATGGAGCAAAGCCTTTTCCAAACCGGAGAGTCACCAACTTTATAAGCACAGATAAGAGGGTGCTTACCATGGCAATATTTTTTTCATCATAAAATTAGCCCAAAGGATATCAATTTTTCTAAAATTCCACCAGTGCTTACAAGAGAAGGCAATAATAGCTTCACAAATTAGTTTGCAACTGAGATGACCTTCACCCAAGAGACCACAGCATTTATGCCAGGAAGTCCAATGCATTCTTTTAGTAGAATTATTGGATCCCCAAAAAAATTTATTAAGCAAGCGATCAATTTTGATAAGAGTAGCATTAGTGGGGATAATAGATTGAATCAAATAATGAGGCATTGAATTGAGAGTGCTTTTAAGAATAGTGAGCCTACCATCAAAGGAAAGAAAATGAAATTCCTAAACAAAAATTTTATTTAAATTTTTTGAATTAACTCATCAAAAAGATGGGATCATTTTGGACCTTTACAAAGAGGAGCACCCAAGTACTTAAGAGGAAGGTCTTGATGTTTAAAGTTAGGATATATAAGATTTGATTAATTTTATTATTGGAGATGCTTGAAGAAGTAATAGAATAGCTTTTGTTATCATTGATAGATAGACCACTTTCTCTACCAAATTTATTTATAAAAATCTTGAGATTCTTGATATGATGAATAGAAGCATTGCATAAAATAATGAAATCATTTGAAAAGCTTAAATGAGAAACAAGAAGACCACCAAGAGTTCTATAATACATGCTAGATTGTTTAACAATAGATCATTGATGCTCTAGAAGTACTCAACAACAATAAATAAGATAAAGGATCCCCTTCTTATGCCATGGGAAGAAGGAAAGAAGCCCAAGGCTTCCCCATTAAAAAAAATAGAAAACATTATTAATATAATTTTAATAAAGAAAGATAAATTTATCAAAAAACCTAAATAAATTCAAAATATGGATAAGGAAATCACAAGAGATATTGTCAAAAGCTTTGGTAATATCTAATTTGAATAGAATGTTGCCACCTCTAGTCTTAGAATCTAAATCATGAATTACCCCTAAGCAGAATATTATCGAAATAGATCTACCTCTAACAAAACTAGTTTGGTTTAGAGAGATAATCTTGAAGTAAAGAACTGACATTTAGAATTTTGGAAATCACTTTAAGAAGGTGCAAAGACAAATAGGTCTAAAATCACTCTAATAGTCGATTATCTTTCTTAGGTATGAGAACAATAGAAGTGCTAGAAAAATATCTAGAAAAGGATTACCATTTAAAAAATCAACCACAACCTCAACCAAATCATTTTAATAATAAACTAGTATTTTTCAAAAAATTGGGTAGTGAAACCTCCTCAAAGAATAGAATCTATGTTCATGCTATTAAGAACTTTAAAAATTTCCTCTTCATTCTTCAAGTAAGCAAATCATTATCATTATTGTTTATAATAGAAGGAATCAAGATTTAGAAATAGCTTCATAAGAGCAACTCTTATTAAGCATATTTCTAAAGTAATTAATGGTTGAATCCTTAATATAATTATTCTCCGTAATCCATTCTCCATTATCATCTTTAATTTTTGAATATTATTTAAGCTCTTTTATTAACTAAAGCATGGAAATATCTAGTATTTGTCACCATCCATAATATGTTTGTTAGTAGCTTTTTTGGCCAATAAGTCTCTTCCATATTTTGAAAATTAACAAGTTTATCTTTCACCCTCACCAAGTCCTTAATCTTAGTAGGATTACATAATAGAGACTTCAAGATCACAAACCAATTTTTCCATTTCTTTGATATTAGCAAAAGGTTTTAAAATAATGCTTGTTCCACCAACCTAGATTTTGTTTAAGTCTTTTAAGCTTAAACCAAAATCTATTCATCCCCATAATCAATTGTGGGATGTAAGGGAGCTTTCCAATTGTTAGCCACACAACATTAAAGAAATCAATATGTTGAATCCACATGTTCAAATCTAAAATGAGAGAAATTTTTAATCTATTAGAGTTATCTTTACTAGAAACCAAAAAGGAGCATGATCCGATAAGGTTCTTAAATGATCGACAAGAAGTAATAGGCCATTAAGTAATCCAATGAGTATTAAAAAAGAATCTCTCCAACCATTGCCAAAGTCTAGAGTTTTGCCAAGTAAAATTTGAACCCTTAAAGCTAATATCAATCAAATTGCAATCAAGGATCATATTGGAAAATTCTTCCATGGAATGAATATTAGAGAGCAACCACCGCTTCATTCGTAAGAGAGAATAAAATAGTGTTGAAATCTCCACCAACAAACCAAGGTTTATTGATGGTAGCAAAATTCTTCAAATTTTCCCAAAGAAAATTTCTACCAAATCTATTACAAGATGCATAGATAGAGCCCAAAACACAATAGTCACCATAAGATATTTGAGCATTGACAACTTGTTGAAAATCATCAAGAATAGAAATCTCCACAAAATTATTCCAAAACACAAAATTTTGTTACTAACATTAGAGAAAAATTTATTGAAATCGATCATTCTAGCAACATGGTTAATTTTGTTTGCATGAATAAGAGGCTCCAAAATAATAAGTAAAGAAATATTATGAATATGACAAAGGTTTCTAATACAGTTACGAATAGAGAGGGTACCGATCCCTCTAACATTCCAAACAAGAAAATTAAATATAAGGAAATAAGAAGGGGGTTAAGAAAAGGTTAATTAAAAGAGGAGAAGGAGGCCACAATAGATCTAGTATTTTAGGACAATTTGGGAGGGAAGTTTTTATCATTTTTTTTCTTTTTAGCATAATAAGTTTGGAAACCATTTCCTTTTCCCATAGAATCATCATCTAAGAAGGATTTAGCAACATTTGTCATAAAGGAAGTCTCCTATATAGAAGTGAGTTCTCCTTCTTCCAAGCCATTAGAATTTATTAAAGGCAAATGAGCATCGGTATAGCAAGAAGGAGCCAAATAAATTTATTAAGAAGGCGTGAACATCTAGCCCTTCTTCTTCAATACCCTGATTATTAGACAAAACCAAATCTTTTGAGAATTTAAATCATTTTGAACTAAAGTAAAGTCGGTTTTTCAAACTAATATCATGAGAAACAAAAGCCATATTCTCCATTGAATTCAAATGATTCATAACATTGATATCCTCATTAATATTTTCAATTAAAGCTTTATTTTCATCAATCAAAATCGGTAAGGATGCGGGAATCAACTTAGAGGAAAAAGAATCGTCATCCAAAAGTTTAGAGAAATTATTATTTTCCACATTAGAAACCTTCAATTGCACAAAATAAATAAGAGGTAAAATAGCATTATTAGGAACATTCAATGAATCTTTTTTTATGAATTAACTTTTTGATATTTAATAGTGGTCAGCCTAGGGTTTGGAACAATAGTTTCCTTAATAGAAATTTTATTTTCTAGGTGAGGATGCAGAATGAAACATTCAAAATTATCGTGTGGATTTTACAATGAGAACAAAAGACAGAAAATTTTCAAAATCAACTTTTGCATATAACCATAATTTTAGATCCCAACCGATTTCTTTGGGGTGTTTCTTGGTAATGTCCAATTCAATAAGGATTCTAGCCAGAAGGTCAAGATTTGTATGTTGCATGATCAATTTGCAATGACCACCAAATAAAGCACCCACAAAAAGGAATTGATGATTAATGAAATGAATTCACATATTGGGGAGAGAAATCCAAATTGGAATGATTGGGGATTCTTTCCTAATATCAAATAGTGGAGTCCATTTCAACAACCTCATTTGGCAATTGAAAACAAAATAAGAATGATGAGTAAAAACATGTGAGTAATCCAAATCGTTCATTAACTAAATCAAAATGTGGCGGGGATCAATTAAACCAATCATAAAAGCACCCAAAAGTTTCAGACTATGAAAGAAAGTGCGATTATTTTCCGATTCAGCCTATGAAGAGTAAACTTTCTAACCAAAGTGAATTCAAATGGCTTAGCAAGCATTTCCACAATCGATCGAGCACATAGCGGCATGCCTCAAAAGAAGTCAAAATAAGTTCTAGGGACTCACTTCAATAGTTATCCATACCAGGGAGGACATCTTGAATGATTTTGATGCAACCAAAGCCAAGGTAGTTGATACCCTAGTAGGATCCATTGGATCGTTTCCCATGGAATCATCGGGAAGATGCAAGCCACGTGTCACCCAAGTAAAACATGAAAGCAGCCAGTGACCGTCAATTCTAGAAGGAATCCAATGAGAATCATGCCAAATAGGTGTCAACCATCGAAAGTCAAAATGAGAAAGGAAAAGGGGAATTGAGCACAAGTTGAGGGCTCGATGGGTGGGTTTAGGTTTAGGTTATTTTTTAGTTTAGTTTATTTTTTATTTTTAGTTTATTTTAGGATTATTTCATTTTAGGTTTAGGTTTAGGGTTTAGGTTTGGGGTTTAAGGTTTAGGGTTTAGGGTTTAGGGTTTAGGTTTTAGGATTTAGAATTTAGTGTTTAGAGTTTAGGGTTTAGGATTTTTAGGGTTTAGGGTTTAGGGTTAAGTTTTTAGGTTTAGGGTTCAGGTTTTAGTTTTGGGTTTAAGGTTTTGGGTTTTTTTTAATAGAGAACAAATTCAGATTCAACATTTCTTCTTTTCGATTTCATCAACCAAGTAACAAACTATTGAACTCACTTTTGGAGTGAGTTCTCAACCTCCTCTTCTTAGACCTTGGAACCTTCAGACACTAAGGTTTCCTTAGTCATAAGACACTTTTAGAGATTAGATGAACACTTGACCTAAGCCTAGAGACTTAGAAGGGTTAATAATAGGATTAGGCCATGCCTTAGGGACTTAGGAAAATCACCTACCTTATAGCCTAAACCCAATCAATGTACACCTTCTTAAATTCAATTCAAATCCAAATTTCCAACCAAACCTCAAACTCAATTTCAAATCCAAATCCAAGTCTAAACTCAATTCCAAATGATTGAAACCCAAGATCAAATCCAAACTTGAAATCTTTCCCAAGCCCTTTAATCAACCTTCATGAACTTAGCCAAATTTCCATCCAATTCAATCCAAACTCAATTGATTTTCTTATAAATCAATTATACCTTCAATTATCTTCTCAAATATAAATGAAATATAAATTCAAATAGCCAAAACCAAATCCAAAATCAAATCAAAACCCAATTTAAACCATTTAAGCCATTTCCTTGAACATGGCCAAAACCCATCTAAATTAATCCAAAATCAATGGATTTTCTCTTGAATCAATCATTCCTTCAATCATCTATCCAAATATAAATAAAACCTACAATGATCTAGTCAAACCATAATCAACCTAAGTCAAACCCAACCTAACCCATTTGACTTAAAATATTCAAATAAATAGAAACTTATTTGAATCTAAATAAATTACAATTGAATTTATATATCAATCTTAAATATATATAAACTCAACTAAATCAAACTCAACCCAAAATAAAGTCAACTAAATCCAATTGGTTCACTTGACCTAAAGTGGCCAATTTGACCTACATGAACCAAAATCCAATTCAATCCAAATCAAAGTGAATTATGTCAATCTAAACTTCATGTCATGATTGTTGATCACCCTAGGATGATCAATTGATATAAATTGGGTCAAACCAAGTCAACCTAGCCCATTGACCAAGTCAACCCTTTAGCCTATATGAACCCAAACTAGCAAATTACAACCTAAGCCAAATCCATTGAAACCAATGATTCAAATCAACCCAAAATGAACATTTAAACATGACTTGACCTTCAATTGAGCCAAACCTAACCCAATTGGTCCTCTTGCCCCAGGTTGACCCAAATTGACATAAAGGGTTAAATTATACTAAACCCAAGTTAAATCAAACCAAAGCATACAATCCTCTCCAAATAGTCATATGAACTTAACCTAACCCTTGGTTTGACCCAATTTGACCAATTGGTCAACCTAACCCATTTTGACCCAATTTGGCCCAAATGGGTCAAATTGAGCCAAACCTAACCAAATGAACTCCAAATGACATGAAATTTGGTCCAACTCACTTTTGACTCATTTCAAATATGCCCAAATTAAAGTCAATGCCAAATGACCACTCGACCCTTGGGGGGTATCACATAAAATAAAAAAAATTGATGTAAATGATCATTTCTCTTTCTTAGCCACTTGGCTCATCAATTGGTCCACCTAGGCACCAAGGACACTGTCCAACCTGATCCAAGAGGTGGTTGGGTCAGCCATGACTCATGGGGAGGTGAAATCACCTCCCTTCCCCATTGGAACACTTGGCATGAAGGACCTCCACTTCCCTTTGCTAGGACACCCACTTGTCCTTCATAGCAACCACCTCCCATGCCTTGGACAACCAAATTAAGCCACCTAAGGAGAATCTCAACCACCCCAAACTAAGGACACCCACTTGGAGCCAAAAATCACCATGAATGAGGTGATTTTCGGCCATTGCAAGGAGACAAAAAATAGAGAGGCAAAAACTCTTCCTCACACACTCATTTCACTCTCTTAGAGCTCCCAAACCAACCCACAACCATTCCCACTTGGTTTTTAAGCAAAATCCATCAAAATCAAGTGGATTCTATAGAGGAAGCAATCATTGGTGGATAAATTATTTTGAAGTGAAGTAAGAGCTTGAACCCATTCCAAAGCTTTTTCTACACTTAAGAGCATGCTCAGATCATCACCGCCACCAAAAATCATCCTCGGTGTGGTAATTTTCAAGAACCGTAGCCAACCTTAGGTTCTTTTGTTTGTGACAATTTTTACTTAATTTTTGGAATTTTCTTTAGATTACACTTGCATTTTTTTTATTTTACATCATCCCAACACATTTTGGTGATTTTCAGCAAAGATCGCCAAAAAATTGGGGCTAAAATGAAGTTTTCCATTCAATTTTTTCACATGAATGCAAAATCCTCCCAATAGTGTTCTCTCGCCTCTTCCGGATCATAGCTTTTGATCTCCCATTCGTGGAGATGGATAGATCATGTGGATCACATGGCTCATCGATGGATCGTGTGGTCGATCATGATCGCGCATTGATCTGGATCATCTGATCCACTCTTTCTTGTCTGCATTCTCGCCATTTGCGATGGTGAGCCACCCACATGCGCGTGGTGCCACATTGTCTAGTCAACACCGTGAGGCGCAACTAAGTTAAGTAAGATATTAGGGATTTTCTACTTTTAAAAATTAATTAAAAACACTTGAAACTTCAAAAATTCATAAAAAATAAAAAACTTAACTAAACTTTTCAAGTAAGGGTTCGTTGGATTTGTATTTGAGAGGAATCCAATAAATCCAAAAGCCCCAAATTTTACTAAATATTTTGAGTTTAATTTTAGTTTTAGAAAAAAATAAAATTTCATTAATTAAACCAAAAAGACACATCAGATTGATTTGAAAATTTTAGAGATTAAAAGTGAGCTTAAAATCTACCTACCATACAAATTTCAAGTTAAAAGAATTTTTGGATTAGGAGATATTGCATTTTGAAGTTCAAATAGTTAAAATAAATTAATGGACTTTATAAAAATCATAGAAAATCATTTAAATCAGCTAAAAATCTAGAAAATTATAACAAATCATAAAAAATCATAAAAATGCAAGTGAATAATTATTTTGAATGTAGTTTAGAGGAGATTCAATTAAAATTGATCCTAATTAATTTTGAACAATAATTAAGGCTTAATTTAGGTTTAATTGAAAACTTAATTAGCTTAATTACTCTCTAATTACCTAAGTAATTAATCCCAAACTTTTGAGGTTGATTAATGGGATGACCTCTCCCAAAAATTTTTTGGGAATTATTATTTGGTTAATTAGGAAATTGGTTGTCTTAACCTTAATTACTTTCCTAATAATTAGCAATTAATTAATATTCTTAATGGTAAGAAAATCATTAATTAAGCTTGCTAATCATTGTGAAATAGTGAATGGGCATGGGGAATGATATTGGGACTTCTTTCCCAATCTTGTCCCATAGTCCATTCACTTGAATGGAAATTAATTATTATGGGATTAATTGATGGTTTAATTCTTTAATCAAATTGCCTAATTAATCAATTTCAAACTATAATCACATGGAATCTTAATTAATCAATTCATGGGTAGATCTTTAGGTGTTCAATAATCTAAAGACATTTAAGGATTATGGTTAACATGTGTGGGAAAACCATGAAAGTACTTAATTAAGTTTCTTAACTAAATTAATCACTAATTATGAGCCAATTGCATTATGCCTCTTTCATTTCTTAGGATCATTGTTGATTTAATTTCCAATGTATGTACATATTATGTTGGTTCATAATTACTTGGTTAATTAAATAAATTAAGGCAACATAGTAAGGGTTAATTAATGGATTTAATGCATAGTACTCCTAATTAACCCATAAAATCAACTTAATTAATTTTCATTAAATGAAATTAAATCACAAACATGGGAATGGGATATGATCAAAAAAACTTTCCCTCATTTCTTCAAACCAAATCAAATATGAAATTGAAAGTAATAATTAAAAATCCTTGGTTTTCTTTAAATGCTTTTATTTTATTTGATTGTCCTTAGAAATTAATTTAATTGAATGAAATCACATGTTTATACTTATTCATTCCTTTCCAATAATGTTAAATGTTGTATGTCATTTGAAATCATACATCATCTTTTCAAAATTAATTAAATCAAATGGTTTTCCTTTATGTTAAGCTTGCATGTGTTGATTTAATTTATAATATGTGTGGTTATTATCACTATTAAATCCAAATGTATTTTCCAAAGCTTATAAATGAATGGTTACATATGATATGAATGCTAGTTATAAATACATAAGAGATGTATGTGATCATAACTTAAATGTATGAAGTGATGCTCCTTTCCTTTTATTCATGTATTGAGTTATGTAAGTGAGAATGTTAGATATAGTCCGGACATCCCGAATATGACTTTAGTTAGCCCCAATGAGGTCATTTGATTACCTCACTTCTCTGGCTTAACAATGGCACGTACTCCATTTGAATACATTGTTATGTATTTCAGTACTAGAATTTGGATGATGCTTTAATTCATATACATAAATGATTCAGTCAAATTAAATACCATTTTTTTGCATGATTTTTATTCTCCAAATTATGAATACATGTCTATGCATTTAAGAAAAGTGGTATATAGTCTAGATATCCTAGGAATATGAGACTTTAGCTAGCCCTAAAAAGGTCATTTGATTACCTCACTTCCCTAATTTAATAAAGGCATGTACTTGCTTATGTCTTTATACATACATGTGTGTGTATTTAATTAGAGAATGGTAATCCTTCCTTTTATTAAAAATACTTGGATTTGCAATTGTTCAAGTGATTGAACTAATTGATCATGTGATTTGGAGCTCTTTCTTATGATGTTCATGCATGTAAATTTACATATGATTTGGATGTGATGGTATATAATCTAGATATCCTAGAATATGAGTTTTTTTAGCCCCAAGGAGGTCATTTGATTACCTCACTTCCTTGGTTAACAATGACACATACCTATTTAATTTCATCCCTATGTATTTTGCATAATAATTTAGATAGAGCCTTAAATTAATATGATAAAATAATTCAATCGAGGAGAAATATAAAGCTTCAAATGTACATACTCACATCCATCATTTAAGTGTGCTAAAACATATTGTATGTGTAGGTATACCTAAGACTTAATCATATGCATGTTATATGTGATGGAAAGGAATGATTTAGCATGTGTCATGTGATAGTATTTCAATTGTATTAATCTTAAGCAACCTTTCACATTGAATAAAATTATTTAAAGAGAGCCTAAACTTAGGATTTATCTAAAATGTGTAATAAGCCATTCACTAAAGAGAACAAAATAAAATTAACATGTTTTAGAAAGTGGTTTAAGGTAGGGATGAAAGAGGGCAACCTCTTTTCTTCTCTTTACAACACTTATTTGCTAAGTGTAAGTCATATGAAACAAAAGAAAACACAAATTAAAACTTGCAAATCAACTAAAGCACTTGAAGTGAAACCACCCTTTAAGTTGAATCATTCTACACTTAGAAAATCTTAACTCTAAAGCCTAGTTGGGACATACCACAAGCCTTAATACACACACATTAGATTAAGTCACCACTTCTAGCCTTATGTTAGGATGGTGCATGGTGTGTATGTTTTGTTTTGTGATGTATTATTTTAGACTAGATGTTAGGGTGTATGTTTCAGACTGATGGTAGGCCATGATTAGCCTAATCATGTTTTTCTATAGAGATTATTTTAAGGGGCCACTTAAAATAAATATAAATGCTCTCTTGTGTTGTTTAAGCCCCTAAGCATAATCTAAGTTAGGACAAGTGGCTTGGGTACCCATGTGTTGCTAAGTCCAAATTATAAATATAACTACTTGGGTTGTATGTGTGTTTAGCTAACACTTGTCTTGCAGGTGTAGATTTACTTTTCCTATTTTTAATGTCATTTTGCATTAGAATTAGGATTAGATAAGGATGAGCATTGGCTAGAAGGCTTTGTCTTGGGAGGCCATGTGATGCCTTGAACTGAGCAAACCAAAATAAAGAAGGAGGAAGATACATAAAGACATACATAAAGACCCCCTAGCATTTATCATTTGTAAATTGCAAATTATTCTTTATATGTAATTGTATAAGGGTAGGGCTACTACCCATTTTTCTTTGGTATACACCAAATTAGCCTATTATTCTTTTCTATTAGCTATAAGAAGTATTTGATTTTATGTTTAAAGTGCACAATTAGGATGACATGCTTTTCTTAGTTTCTTTATATGTTTGATGTTTGAATGTGTGGCATGGAATGCAATTTGGTTCTTAGAAAAAAAAATTTAACTTTTCTACCCAACTATAACTCATAACTAAAGTTTTAAATAATTCATAATCTCACATAAAGACTAGGATATAAATCAAGATAATTAAAAGATTTAGCAACCCCGGAATGTTGAATGGCCAACAACATGCACATCATATTTTTCACTTTTGAAAATAAGGGATTACCATCCTTGCTTGATTGGGGAATGCTTGATCTGTGAGAGCATCACTTGTGTTGGAAAACCCCCTTTCATGCTGATTTAGTGAACAACCTTATTTCATCATGCATGTAGGCATCAAAATCCTGAAGCCTTTATCAAAATAAATAAAATTTGAAATGATTTTGCACTAGACTAAGTCATATGCTCATACCACTCATGCTCTAGTCTCTTAGGGAGTGGGTTTAAGGACATTAGTTTCTTTCTAATTAAATAATAGCCTAACTAATCTTGCAAATCATATGACTCATGGATTTAAAGTGTAGAGGTGTTAGGTTCCCACTCCAAGCGGTTGTAAGTCCGAATGTGGTTTATCCTCTTATGGAGTTAAATCGTATGCCCATTTTCTCTTAGATTTAAGTCACGCTTTGGCTTATGCTAAAGCTCCCTAGATTTAAGATTTGAGGTGGCTATTTCCTTAGGGCTACAAGCATAAATCCTCACCTCTTAGGCATCTCCACAATCTTGTATTTTTGGATTACAAGTCCTAGCTTTCTAATGAAATGTCAACTTTAACACAATTGATCTTCTCTTCAATTTCAAAATTATAAAGCCTAATTATAGGATAGGTTGAAATGCTCTAGGTTTCCTAGTATCAAGAACACTCCCTACTTATTTCCTTTAGCTTTGATAATAAGTCTTCTCCTTGAGTTTTCCCACTTAATTTTCCAATACAACTAATCCTTTGAAAGTCTAGCCTTGACATCTTTGGAGACTTTAATTGCTCTCTTAATCGAGAGTATTCTTAAGGGATTCACATCCCTTAGGATGTAATTAACTATGGAGGCTTGCCTCCATAGGGAACTTAATGAACCCGGCTTAATATAAATCTTACTTTACTTTTCCATGTAAAGTAAAGATCTTTGGTACATTGGAAGACCCATCATGCCTTAGAGTCCTTATTAGGTGATTAGGTCCATTATAGGGGGATGATTTCTATCTTTCAAGATAGTGCATCTTTCTTTAATGTCATACTTGATCATTTCAATAAGTACCCTTTAAGATCTCGTGGTGTCCCACATCTCAAAATAAACACCATAGATTTTTTAGACTCACTAAGGTGGGTTCCTCTCCATCTCTAGTAGCAATTATTGTCTCCAAACATCGATAGTGGACTTGTATTTTATATGGGTCCAAGACTATCTTTCTTTCTATTGGCACTTAGCCTATTTCATCCTTACGAGCTAGCTAACATTCTTAGGTTTTAAGACCTCACTCCATGTAGGTCTTAAACCCCTATTGGCCCCCAATAGGTATAAAAAATTTGAATTAACTAAAGGAGATGACTAAAATTTAGAACCTCTTTACCATTCTCTTGGTGAGGTTCATCTCATACTTAAGAAAATAAACTATTTGAAAAAAATATATATACTTTCAAAAAGCATTTCTCAAATTAAAATTCACATGACAAAATATTTGCATTTAAAGATAACCAAACCTCATGCAACAATATCCATGATTGTTGCATGGAGGTTCTTTTCAAAATTTAAAATCAAATAATTTTAAAATCATTTTTCCAAAAGCACAAATATCAAAATAGTAATCTCCATTCAACACACCTAAGCTTGTTGAATGTATATTTTATTTTCAAACAAGATCATGACAGAAAGATGAAATTTCATTTAGCACATCCTACATGTGCTAAGTTGAAATTTCTCTTTTCAAAAGCAACATCACACACAAATATCCCATCTTTGAAAATCAAAAGAAAAATATAATTGATTTCCATTTAACATACCTTAATTTGTTAAATAGAAGTCCCATTTTTCAAAATCACTACAAACTAAAACACATTTGAATTTAATTGGACATAACTAAATTTGTCAAATGAGAATTCCCATTTTCAAAATCAAAATCAAAATCAAATTGGACCTTACTTAACATACCCACATTTTCTAAGGAGAGTTCCCTTTTCAAAATCATAAATAAATCAAACACACGTGAACTCCATTTGACATACCCAAATTTGTCAAATGAGAGTCCCACCTTTTCAAAATTGAAATCAAATTAAACTTTATTTAACATACCACAAAATAGAAGTTCTCCTTTTCAAAACAAAACAAAACAAACTCATCAAACACACTTGAGCCCTACTTAACATACCAAATTTGTTAAGTAAGAGTCTCATTTTCAAAATCAAATCAAAATACATCAAACACATTGGGCTTCACTTTGCATACCTAAATTTGCTAAGTAAGGATACCATTTTCAAATCTAATTCAACAAAATCAAAACGTGACACACATCATCATAAACAACAAAATACTTTTAAAAAATTATTTTCAAATAGGCACTTGAATCCATTTAGCATACATAAATTTGCTAGGTGAAGATTTTAAAAACAAAATCCAAAACAAAGTCAATTGACCCTCCATTTAACATACCCAAATTTGTTAAATGAGTGTCCCAAAAATAAAATCAAATTCAAATGTGAGCCAAGGGAATCATCAATTAAGAGCCTCTCCAAAGCATTTGAACCCCATTGAACATACCCAAACTTGTTGAATGTGGGTTCTAAATTTAAATCAAATTCAAAGTCTCTCCTCCAAAACAAAATCCAAAATCTCTCCAATATTGGAACCCCATTTAGCATATTTGAATTTATTAAATGAGGCTTCCAATTCAACAATCAAATCAAGTTAACAATTCAAATCAACATTCAAGCTGATATGGTTCTCTTTCCAAGAATGAGATTCCTTACAACCATCAATAGAAATGAGGTGCGAAGAAGCCACTTCTTCCGCTTTGACCTACAGCCGACTGAAGTTTCCCTAACTAAAGGAGAAAGACCATAAAAGTTCCTTCAAGAGCCAAGAATAAGATCAATAAAGATTTTGAGTATGTCTTATTCATTCTAGATAAGTATGACTCAAATGATTTGAATCCTAATTCCCAAAAGAAGACAACTCTCAAAATGAAAATCACAATAATGATCATAATCCATAAAATAGTATCGATGGACTTGATGTCTTTAAGGATTCCAACTCGTAGAGATACCCCATTCTAAACTTTTGTGGTGTCACTATCGATAAAGAGTAGAATCATCGATGTAATAGAAGAATTTTTTGGCACATCATAAGTAGGTAAACATCAATTCTACCTCTTTTTTAGAAGATATCACAAGCCAATTGTTGTAGTGGCAGGGTCCAACCACTTTGATTAACACCATAGGAAGAAGCAAACCATTCATTGGAAATAATCAAATTCTAAATCCTTCTTAAGATACACCTCACAATCCAAAATAAGGGCATCAAACTATTCTAAAGGTTAATCTTAAGGTCCTAAACCATCTTGGAAGGTTTCCCACTAAGCTAAAATAATGAGTGCACCCTCACCTTCTCTAAGGAGATAGAGGAGTGTTTGATTGGAACTTAACCTGATTCTTTATTGCACAGTTAGTGGCAACCTCCTCAAGTCATACTTGACATAAACTATCCTATGGAAAGGAAAGACAAGCAATCCCCTCTAGAGAACCCAATATAAAGAAAGACTCAAAAAAGGAGAGAAAGAAAAAATGAAACAAAAAGAAAAAAAAAAGAAAAGAAAAAATGAAAAAAATGAATGAAAAAAAGTGAAGAAGAGAAAAAAAGAAGAAAAGAGAAGAAGTAAAGCACCAATAATACACATTGATTTGGAATCTAAAGGATAAATCATGTGTATGAGGTGTAAATTCAAAGAAAAGGAGGGAAAAAATATATAAATAAATTTTGAGTCTACTTTTGACATTTCTTTAGAGTAGCATTAAAATAAAAAGTTCTAAAAGGATAATTTATGATTGATATGACTAGAAACTTAGGTTATGATAGATCTAATTTTATCATAATATTATAGATTGGAAGGATTGGAAGTATATTCTATAATATATATATATATATATATATATATATATATATATATATATATATATATATATATATATATATATATATATATATATATATATATATATATATATGAGATATCAAATTTCCACTTCATCTCTTTCTTCAAGCTTGAAAGAGGATTCAGTTGTAGATAAACCTTCAAATAAAGTAATAAAATCATGTTTTGCCTAGTCTACCTACTTTGCTTAAAGAATTTTGAAGACTTTCAAGTACATGATACACTCGTTGAGAAGAAAATTAGATCATCAACCATTGAGTTTTAAGAGATTAACCTTAAAACATAAAGGTAGTCCACCCTACCAAAAAATCCATATATGATAAGTCGAAAGAAAATGCCAATGACTTGGTTAGGTTACTTTTGTAGCTTTTACCTAAGACCATAATGAAGTGCCCAATACATCTCTAAAGGTAGTAGCCTACAAAATCAAAATTGAACCTATTGTTATTCCTACTTTGCAAACTTTTTATGCAAACATTTGCACCAAGAAGAAGATCAAAGTTTGAATTCAACCTTATTGAAGAAGAAAGATGCTATCATGATTACCCAACATTATGCCCAAATAAAAGGAAAACATTCAAATGCATACATTGATTCTAAAGATTTCAATTAGGCATTTCTTGAAGATAAAATCCACATTACCTATTTCAAATATGACAGTAAACATAGCCTCTTTACATGCAATCTCTACATTCAAGGATGGGTCAAATGATGCTAGAGGATGAGAGGTCATTTACACTTATAATTTCCATTAGAATTTACCGCTATAAGGTCATGCCTTTCTATAGTCACCAGGGTTAAAGAAAAAGGAAGACCATCTTTATGATCTGAGTAGTTGTCTTTGATTGGTTATGACACTACAGCTTGAAGTTGAATCTTCTAAAGTATACATTTAGGATGACTTTAGGGGAGTTTCTAAGGCTTGTAGTAAAGCATCATGGGATAACAAGGATTGATCTAAAAGAGATTAAAGTGATATTAGAGATGCATCCTCCAAGATTCTACACGTAAGAGAGACTTCAATTAATATGGTTTAAACTCTTTAAAGTTAGTCTATCTCAAAACTTTTCAAATCATGATTCTACATTCGATTGTTGAAAGGCCTACCTTTGGGCTTTGAGGGATGGAAAGTAGTTTAAATCACTATAATTGGGGAGTGCCCAATGATTCCAATCAACGAGCTCTATTTAAAGAAATACTATCCTTAAAATAATGTTTGAAAATAATTATCATCAATAAAAATCCTATCTTTACATTCATCAAATCTCTTCTTCATTGGAAGCATTATTTATTTGTGAATTTGCCATGATGTGTTTAGGATAGGTGTAAGAGAACCCAAGTGGCATCCTATCCTTCATCAACACAAACACAAACTACATACAATTCTTTGGTGCTATTAGGATAGTGTAAGAAAACCCAAGAGGCATCCTAGTTTGAGTAGTAACTAAGTTAAGTGTAAGAGAACCAGTGACCCTTTTTCTTGGTGGAGTCATTTCCCTATGGCACCATTTCATCCACTCTTCGATGTGTTTAGGGGAGGAGTAATGAACCCAAGTGGCATCCTATCCTTCATCAACCCAACACAAACACAAACTACACACAAACACATGAACAAATACACATATTTTATCTTAGGCTACTTTGATGTGGGATAACGCCCCCCGCGGGCCTCACTCATTAGTCGCCTAGGCCAGACGTGTTACCCTACTAATGCATCACAGTGGTCCCTTGTTGAGGATGTAAGTCTGCTATGCTTTTCTTCAATTGACCGCTACATGAGTGCTTTGTTAGCATGGTATTTACTAAGGTCGGTAAGTTACCCTCATGTTGGCTCTGTTTAAGAGGATGTAAATCTGCTATGCCTTCTTCTTAAACTAGCCATCATGAACTGACTTTGTTGAGTATATCTAACAAGCACACATACATATCTTTTGTCTTGGGCTACATTGATGTGGGATAAAGCCCCCTATGGCACTCACTCGTTAGATGCTCTAGGTTAGGCTAGCATGCTACCCCGCTAGTGCATTACCTTAGTGGTCTCTTGTTTAGGAGGATGTAAGTCTACTACACTTTCCTTCCTAACTTGACCATTGCACATAGACAAGTGTTAAGTTAGCTTAGTAACCCTTATGGCGTGGTTAATAAGTTACCTTCATGTTGGCTTCATTCAAGAGGATATAAGTCTACTATATGCTTTCTTCTTGGACTAGGCATCATGAACTAACTTGGTCGAGTAGAGGATTAAGCACACCTTTCCTCCTACTTCATGTTTGGGTCCAATCCTTCTTTATGACTCCCTACTTAGTAGTCACCCTTAGGTCAGGTTTGACTTGTTATGCCATCAATGGGTCACCCCAGCGGTTGTTCCTCACTTTGAAAGATGTAAGTCTACTATACTTTCTTCTTAAGTACGCATGCTACCCTAGATCGGATAACACATCGAAAAGATAGACTATTCTAATCGATCCACTTTAGGGAGATATAGGTCTACATGCCTTCTTCTTAGACTAATTTCTGCATACAGATGACCACCTTAGGTTGGTTGGTGCTCGCTATGCTGACAGCGACCCACTCGGGGGATACACTACTCATGGTAGATGTAAGTTGCTATGCTTTGTCCTTATGTTGGCCACCGTACACCAACAGGCTTTCTTATTTACAAGGTTCGGATAATGCTCCTAGTGGCACCTCCCATGTGGGCACTCTATTTGGATCACATCCTTTGCAACCTCATTTAAACACTACCCGAGTTATTACTGGATTGGATAGTCCCCCTTTCCTAGTAACCACCCCTGTGGTTGGAGATTATGTTCTATGGATGCATAGATTCTCCCTTGGTCCAGTAAATCTGAGATAGGTCCATGCCGACATAGCCCCTTCTCAGTGTGGTCCCTCACACAATAATAGGGTCCACAATAATATAATATATATATATATATTCTTGTGGATTTGGAATTAATGCCCCAACACACCTTTCCCAAGTATCCTTTAGAGTAAAACTCCCTATAGGAATTGCCTGACTACTCATGAGTTGAGATAAGTCCCCCATGACACTCTCTCAATAGTCGCCCTTAGGTCAAGTTCAATCTATTCTTCCACCAACAGGTTACCCAAAATCCCCGGCTTTGAAGATGATGTAAGTCTACTCATTCTTTTCCAAAGATGATTGTTGCACACAATGGGTAGCCCTAGTTCGGGTTTGATTTATTGTGCATCCAACGGGTCACCCCAGGGGTTGTTCTTTGCTTTGGAGATGTAACTTTGCCACACTTTGCCCAACAAAGCCATTGCACACTGAAAGGCATCCCTTATGTTGGATAGTCTTGCCCTTTGGCTGGTAGACTATCCCTTTGGATCGGTAAATCTGAGATAGGCCAAGGATGACATAGCCCCTTTTCAATGCGGTTCATCACACACTAATGAGATCCATCAATTGAAAGTAAAATAAATGAAAATGAACCAAATCAAATTAAAATAAATCAATAAAATTAATAAAATTAATTTTGACTACTTTTGAGTTGACATAAGTCCCCGAGCTGCATTCACTCAGTATTTGCCCTTAGGTCAGGTTCGATTTGTTGTGGATCCAATAGATCACCCTAGCAGTTTCTTTAGAAGATGTAAGTCTACTATGCTTTCTTCCTAAGTACAGCCATTGCACACTAATAGGCAACCCCTTTGGCCAGATAGTCCTACCTTATTGTTGGTAGACTATCCCTTTGGATTTGTAAATCTGAGATAGGTTAAGGCTGACTTAGCCCCTTCTCAGTGGGTCCATTGTACACCGACAGGTTCCATAACAAACTAAATTAGAAACCAACCTTCCCAATGGAGTAAAATTAAAACATATCGAACAAACCAAATTTCTTTCAGAGGCACAAATCAAATTAATCTCCCAATGGAGCCATAAGAAATACCATCAAACTCTTATCCCAGGATAGCTCAACTCGCTTCCCTAGTCAAAGGTTCACATTCCCAATTCCTAGCAGATTACAGACTTTTATTCCTAGTGGATACACACCTAAACAAATCATATTCACAATAAAACTCATATCCCAAGTGGATAGCTTAAACCTTCTACCTAGTGGAAGGTTCATATACTCAATCATGGATTCCATCTGCTCTCTGCCCCTTGGCATAAATAAAGCTGTTTTGTACTAAGATCCTAATTTTATCAACCTTTCAGGTTTAGGTATAGATCATTTTCAATAGTGTTTGCAGTCTTTTGGACATTATCGATCATCTCAATCAATGCTAATATGTGCGGTGTGCCTTGTCAGTTACACCACACCTATTGGAGTGTCCTTTTGTTGACCTCACTTTTGGAGTGAGTTCTCAACCTCCTCTTATTATACCTATGAACTTTCTAGGCATTAAGGTTTTCTTAGTCATAAATTGCTTCTAGAGAGTAGGTGAACACTTAACCTAAGCCTAGAGACTGGGTTAATCATTGGATTAGGCCATGCCTTAGGGACTTAGGAAAATCACCTACCCAATAACCTAAACCCAATCCATGTAAATCTTCTTAAATTTAATTCAAATCCAAATTTCCAACCAAACCTCAAACACAATTTCAAATCCAAATCCAAGTTCAAACTGAATTCCAAATGATTGAAACCCAAGATCAAATCTAAACTTGAAATCTTTCCCAAGCCCTTTAATCAACCTTCATGAACTTAGCCAAATTTCAATCAAATTCAATCCAAACTCAATTGATTTTCTTATAAATCAATTCTACCTTCAATTATCTTCTCAAATATAAATGAAATATAAATTCAAATAGCCAAACCAAATCCAAAATCAAATTGAAACCCAATTTAAACCCTTTAAGCCATTTCCTTGAACATGGCCAAAACCCATCTAAATCAAGCCAAAATCAATGGATTTTCTCTTAAATTAATTATTCCTTCAATCATCTATCCAAATATAAATGAAACCTATAATTATCCAGTCAAACCAAAATCAACCCAAGTCAAACCCAACCTAACCCATTTGACTTGAAATATTCAAATGAATATTCATTTGAATCCAAACCAATTGCAATTATATATCAATCTCAAATCTATATATAAATCAACTAAATCAAACTCAACCCAAAATCAAGCAACAAATCCAATTGCTGCTTGACCCAAAGTGGTCAATTTGACCTACATGAAACAAAATCCAATTCAATCCAAATCAAAGTGAATTAAGCTAATCCAAACTTCATGTCATGATAGTTGATCACCCTAGGATGATCAATTAATATAAATTAGGTCAAACCAAGTCAACCTAGCCCATTGACCAAGTTAACCCTTTAGCCTATATGAACCCAAACTAGCCAAATTGCAACATAAGCCAAATCCTTTGAAACCAATGATTCAAATTAACCCAAAATCAACATTTAAACATGACTTGACCTTCAATTGAGTCAAACCTAGCCCAATTGGTCCTCTTGACCCAAGTTGACCCAAATTGACATAAAGAATCAAATTAGACTAAACCCAAATTAAATTAAACCAAAGCATACAATCCTCTCGTAATAGTCATATGAACTTGACCTAACCCTTGGTTTGACCCAGTTTGAGCAATTAGTCAACCTAACTTGTTCTGACCCAATTTAACCCAAGTGGGTCAAATTGAGCCAAACCTAATCAAATGAACTCCAAATGACATGAAATTTGGTCCAACTCACTTTTGACTCATTTCAAATCTATCCAAATCAAATTCAATATGACCACTCTACTACTGGGCTAATGGGTATCACATAAGATAAAACACCCATGTAAATGATCTTTGCTTCCTTGGCTACTTGACACTCATCCATTGGTCCACCTCTCCAAGGACATGTCCAACCAACCAAAGAGGTGGTTGGGTCAGCATGACTTATGGAGAGGTGAAATCATCCTCCCTCCCCCAGAACACTTGGCATGATGGACCTCCACTTCCCTTTGCTAGGACGCCCACTTATCCTTTATAGCAACCACGTCCCATGCCTTGGGCAACCAAATTAAGCCACCTAAGGAGAATCCCAACCACCCCAAGCCAAGGACCCACTTGGAGCCAAAAAATCACCATGAATGAGGTGATTTTCAGCCAGGAGACAAAAATAAAAAGGCAAAAACTCTTCCTCACACACTCATTTCACTCTCCTAGAGCTCCCAAACCAACTAATGATTCCCACTTAGTTTTTGAGCAAAAGGCATCAAAATCAAGTGGATTTTGGTGAGGAAGTGGCGGCCATTGGTGGATACATTATTCCGAAGTGAAGCAAGAGCCCGAACCCATTCCAAAGCATCTTCTTACACTCAAGAGCACTCGGATCTTCATCATCATTGAAAATCATCCCGGTGAGATACTTTTCAAAAATCATAGTCAGCATTAGGTTCATTTATTTGTGACAATATTTGGTCAATTTTATGAATTTCCTTTAGATTACCCTTGCATTTTCTTTTTATTTTACATTATCCCCTAGCATTTGGAGTGATTTTTGGCAAAGATTGTTGTAAAATGATGCTTAAAATGAAGTTTTCCATTCAATGTCTTCACAAGAATCGTAAAAATCTTGCCTGAAATAGTGTTTCATTTGCCTCGATCGCTCACAAGGCATCCGATCTTCGGGAGAGACATGCATCATGCAGATCACATGGCTTTGATCGATGAATTATGTGGCTCTCATCACATGAGATCGTGGGTATCGATTTGGACCATTTGATTTGGGATCCCTATCTACATTCCCACTCTTCGTTGAGGTGACCGCCAGCTGTGGTGGTGCACCACAAGTGGTCCACGATTGCAGTGTCATAGGGTTAAGTAAGAAATTGAGGATTTTCTACTTTTTTAAAATTACTTAAAACATCTGAAACTTAAAAAATTTATAGAAAATAAAATACTTAACTAAAATTTGCAAATAAAGGTTTGTTGGATTTGTCTTTCCGAGAGGAATCCAATGAATCAAAAAGCCAAAAAATTTACTAAATATTTTGAGCTTAATTTAACTTTTAGAGAAAATCAAATTTCATAAATTAAATAAAAAAAACACATCATATTGATTTGAAATTTTTAGTGATTAAAATTGAGCATAAAGTCTACTTACCAAAAAAATTTCAAGTTAAAAGGATTTCTGGATTGGGAGATATTGCATTCTCACTTCAAATAGTTGAAATAAATTAATGGACTTTATAAAAATCATGGAAAATCATTTAAATCAATTGAAACTTTGGAAAATTATAACAAATCATTGAAAAATTATAAAAATGCAAGTTAATATTTGTTTTGAAGTTATTTCAGAGAAGATTCAATTAAACTGTATCCCAATTAATTTTGAACAATAATTAAGGTTTAATTTATTAGCTTAATTACTCTCTAATTACCTAAGTAATTATTCCCAAACTTTTGAGGTTGATTAATGGGATGACCTCTACCCCATAATTTTCTTGGGATTTATTGCTTGGTTAATTAGGGAAATTGGTTATCTTAACCTTAATTACTTTCCTAATTAATTAAGCAATTAATTAATATTCTAAATAGTAAGAAAATTATTAATTAAGCTTGTTAATTATTGTGAAATAGTGAATGGGCATGGGGAATGAGATTGGGACCTCTTTCCAATCTTTTCCCTAACTCTATTTCACTTGAATCAAAATTAATTAATTTGTGATTAATTGATGGTTTAATTTATTAATTAAATTGCTTAATTAATAAATTTGAAACT
This sequence comes from Cymbidium sinense, assembly GCA_021442155.1. Classification (NCBI taxonomy): domain Eukaryota; kingdom Viridiplantae; phylum Streptophyta; class Magnoliopsida; order Asparagales; family Orchidaceae; genus Cymbidium; species Cymbidium sinense. The sequence continues at coordinate 286,688,191 of CM038214.1, forward strand.
ATAAACACATGAAATCCTAATTAATCAATTCATTGGTAGATCTTTAGGTGTTCAATATCCTAAAGTCATTTAAGGAAATTAAGGTTAACCCACATGTGTGGAAAACTATGAAGTACTTAATTAAGTTTAACATAATTAATCACTAATTGTGAGCCAATTGCATTAGGCCTATTTAATTTCTTAGGTTCATTGCTTATTTAATTTTCAATGTATGTACATATCATGTTGGATCATAATTACTAGGTTAATTAACTTAAGGCAACATAGGTAAGGCTAATTAATGGATTTAATGCATACAACCTAATTAACCCATAAAATCAATTAATTACTTTTCATTAAACCAAATTAAATCACAAATATAGGAATGGGTTAGGATCAGTAAACTTTCCCTCATTTCTTCAAACCAAATCAAATATGAAATTGAAAGTGATAATTAAAATGCATTGGTTTTCTTTAAAAGCTTTTATTTGATTTGATTGTCCTTAGGAATTAATTTAATTGAATGAAATCACATGTTTATGCTTATTCATTTTTTCCAAATAATGTTAAATGTTGTATGTCATTTGAAATCATACATTCTTCTTTTCAAAATTAATTAAATCAAATGGTTTTCCTATATGTCAAGCTTGCATGTGTTGATTTAATTTATAATATGTGTGGCTATTATCACTATTAAATCCAAACATAATTTCCAAATATTATAAATGAATGGTTACATATGCTATGAATGCTAGTTATAAATACATAAGAGATGCATGTGATTATAGCTTAATTGTATGAAGTGAAGCTCCTTTTCTTTTATTCATGTATTAATTTATGTAAGTGAGAATGTTAAAGGGTATATAGGTTGGACATCTCAAGAATATGAGGCTTTAGTTAGCGCTGATGAGGCCATTTGATTACCTCAGTTCCCTAGTTTAATAAAGGCATGTACTTGCTTATGTCTTATATACATGCATGTGTGTATTTAATTAGAGAATGGTAATCCTTCATTTTTATTAAATATACATGCATTTGCAATTGTTCAAGTGATTGAATTAATTGATCATGTGATTTGAGCTCTCTTTCTTATGTTCATGCATGTAAATTTACATATGGTTTGAATGTAGTGGTATATAGTCTAGACATCCCAAGAATATGAGGCTTTAGCTAGCCCCAAGGAGGCCATTTGATTTCCTCGCTTCCTAGTTAATAATTACACATACCTATTTAATTTCATCCTTATGAATTTTTGCATAAGAATTTAGATAGAGCCTTAAATTAATATGATAAAATAATTCAATCAGAGGGGAAATATAAAGCTTCAAATGTACATACTCACATTTATCGTTCAAGTGTGCTAAAACAAATAATATGTGCAGGTATACTTAGGACTTAATCATATGCATGTTACATGTGATGAAAAGGAATGATTTAGCATGTATCATGTGATAGTATTTCAATTAGATTAATCATAAAGAGCCTTTCACATTGAGTAAAATTATTTAAAGAAAATCTAAACTTAGGATTAATCTAAAATGTGTAATATGCCATTAACTAAAGAGAACTAAATCAAATTAACATGCTTTAGAAAGTGGTTTATGGTAGGGATGAAAGAGGGCAACCTCTTTTCTTCTCTTTACAACACTTAGTTGCTAAGTGTAGGTCATATGAAACAAAAAAACACAAATTAAATCTTGCAAATCAATTAAAACACTTAAAGTTAAACCACCCTTTAAGTTGAATCTTTCTTAGAAAATCTTAACTCTAAAGCCTAGTTAGGACATAACACAACAAGCCTTAATACACACACATTAGATTAAGTCACCACTTCTAGCCTTATGTTAGGATGGTGCATGGTGTGATGTATGTTTTGTTTTGTGATGAATTCTTTTAGACTGGATGTTAGGGTGTATGTTTTGTAAACTAGATGGTTGGTCATGATTAGCCTAATCATATTTGTTGCAGGGTATTATGTTTAAGGGGCCGCTTAAAAATAAATATAAATGCTATCTTTATAGGTTTCTTAAGCCCCTAAGCATAATCCAAGTTAGGACAGGATGGCTTGGTTGCCCATGTGCAGGGTGCCAAGTCCAAATTATAAATATAACTGCTTAGGTTGTATGTGTGTTTAGCTAACACTTATCTTACATGTGTACTTAGATTTACTTTTTCTATTTTTAATGTAGTTTGGTATTAGGAATTAGGATTAGTGCTATGGGGGGATAAGGATGGCATTGGCTAGAAGGCTTTGTTCTAGGAGGCCATGTGATGCCTTTGAAGTGGAGCAAACTAAATCAAAGAAGGAGGAAGATACATGAAGACATAAAGATTTGATGACCCCCATAGCATTTATCATTTATAAATTGCAAATTATTCTTTTATGTACCAGTTGTATAAGGGTAGAGCTCTGCTACCCATTTTCTTTATGGGCTATCTGGTGACACCACCCTGCTGTTATTATTCTTTACATTAGATATAAAAATTATTTCATGTTTTATTTGAAATGCACAATTAGGATGGCATGCTTTTCTTAATTTCTTTATATGTTTGATGTTTGAATGTGTGGCCTTGAATGCGATTAGTCTCTTAGAAAACAAATTAACCTTTCTACCCAACTACAACTCATAACTAAAATTTTAAATAATTAATAACCTCACATAAAGGCTAAGACATAAATCAAGATAATTAAAAGATTTAGCAACCCTTAGCTAAATGTTGAATGGCCAACATCATGCATATAATATTATTTCTCTCTTGAAAATATGGGATTTTCATCCTTACACGATAAGGGAATGCTTGACCTGTGAGGGCATCCTTTATGTTGGAAAACACCCCCTTCTTATTGATTTAGCCAACAAACTTATTTCATCATGCATGTAGGCATAAAAAGTCCAAAGAATTTGTCTAAATGAAGTGTTAAAATAAATAAAATTTGAAAATATTTTGCACTAGACTAAGTTATATTCTCATGCCACTCATGCTCTAGTTTTCTAGGAGTGGATTTAATGACTTTAGTTTCTCTCTAATTAAAAATTGTTAAACTAATCTTGCAAATCATATGATCGACTTCTTTAATTTATAGTGTAAGAGGTGTTAGCTAGCTGCCATTCCAGGTGATTGTAAGTCCAGCAGTTGGGCGATTTATCCTCTCTTATGGAGTTAAACCATATGGCCATTTTTTCTTAGATTTAGGTTGCACTTTGGCTTATGCTAAAGCTCCCTATATTTAAGATCTGAGTGGTTATTTCTTTCGGGCTATGAGAACAAATCCTCACCTCTTAGGCATCTCCATAATCTTGTGTTGTCGGATTACAAGTTCTAGCTTTCTAATCAAATGTCAACTTTAACAAAATTGATCTTGTCTTCAATTTCAAAATTACAAAGCCCAATTATAGGATAGGTTGAAATGCTCACTAGGTTTCATAATATCAAGAGCATTCCCTACTCATTTCCTTTGGCTTCGATAATTAGTCTTCTCCTTGAGTTTTTTAACTTGATTTTCCAATACAACTAATCTTTTGATAGCCTAGCCTTAAAATCTTTGAAGGCTTTAATTGCTACTTTAATTGAGAGTATTCTTAAGGGATTCACATCCCTTAGAAAGTAATTAGCTATGGAGGCTTGCCTCCAAATGGAACTTAATGAACTCAGCTTAATATAAACCATACTTTACTTTTTCATGCAAAGTTAGGGAAAGATCTCTGGTACATTTGAAGACCCATAATGCCTATGGAGTCTTTATTAAGTGATTAGGTCCATCATAGGGTGATGATTTCTATCTTTTGAGATAGTGCATCTTTTCTTAATGTTGTACCTAATCATTTCAATAAGTACCCCCTAAGATCTGGGTGGTGTCCCACATCTCAAAAATAAACACCACACACATCAAGTTTTCTAAGACACAAGCGATGACATGGATAAAAAATGAGCACACATAGAGCAAATCAAAAATCATAGATAACTAGAACCATCCTTGTTGTAAAGATACAGTTCCATAAGCAGCATATCAGTTGGTCTTGATTACTCTTCATGAATAACCTGACCTCGGTAGCGAGATCCACCATCATATCCCTGATCTCTCCCTCCGCCACCACCAGGACTATAACCTTCATCAATCTTCCTACTTCCATAACCACCACTACTCTGACCATGACCTCCATATACACCAACCTCTAAATCCCCCACCACCACTGTGATAATCACCTCTGCCTTCACCTCCACTAGATCTCGACTGAGCCTAGTTGAAGGTGATGTTCCTGTCATCAAGGTTCTGCCCATTCTTAGGGTTTAGGTTTAGGTATAGTTTTATTAGGTTTTAGCTTTTAGGTTAATTTTTTAGTTTATTTAGTTATTTTAAGTTTAGGTTTAGGGTTTGGGGTTTAGGGTTTAGAGTTTAGGGTCAGGGTTTAGGGTTTTGGGTTTAGGGTTTAGAGTTTTAGGTTTTAGGGTTAGGGTTTAGGGTTTAGGGCTTAGGGTTTTGTGTTTAGGCTTTAAGGTTTAGGGTTAGTTTAGGGTTTTAAGGTTTAGGGTTTAGAGTTTAGGGTTTAGGGTTTGGGTTTAGGGTTTTGGGTTTAGGGTTTAGTGTTTTTTTAAGGAAACTTAGAATTCTATTACCATAAAGGAAAAGATACAATGTCCTTAAAGGGTAAAGCTATAAAATTTTATTGCTCTCAGAGTATAAGAAACCTAAAGAGCTAAACCCCATCTAAGTACATTAGAAAAGAAAAAAAAAGAAAATATAAGTTAAAAGCATAAGAGGAAAAGACACAGAGTAAGACTAAAATAAATCCTAAAAATAGTAAAAGGATGAATCAACAGCAGTTCATGATTCCTTTGAGAAAGCAAGATAAGCAATACACACAATAATAACACTTCGATTGACTGTGCAATGACCATTCCCTCTGTAAAGTTCCAACCTATAAAAGAAATTTACAAAAAAAAATACAAAGTCATAAAATAAAAGGATAAGGACAAAGAGTGGAAATGGAGAGAGTTGAGAAGAGAAGGCTCGCTCAATTTGGATCATCTCAGGAAATAATACATATGAACATCCAAGCTTCATAAAGAAGCGTTTCAATCATATGTAATGCTACCAACTAGAGAGAAGAGGTGAGTAACATCAAAGCCATCAAAACTAGCATACCTGATACAAGCAAACATCAAAGCCCAGCAGTCCATAGAGTTCCAGATCTTGCACCATTAAACAAAAAGCAACCACCAACAACTAGCTAGTAGCCAAACCACAAAAAAACCATAATTGACTAATCATAAAAACCTAAAGAGAGGCTAGAACAAAGTCAAAACACAGACAACAGCCATTATTCAAATATCCATCCAAGCTCCAAACTAGGGAAAACTAGAACTAGCCATCAACAAGCACCAAACCCATGCCAATTAATAGAGAACAACTAACAAAACCAAGATAGGAGCCCTCAAGAAAAATTCCTCGCAAGTAGTAGTCACCAAGACAAACCTAGGTGAGCGACCATAAATGACTAAACATGTCATAATAAAACCATTAGCTGAAGGAAGCATAACTTGCAGCTAGTGCAAATCACCAAAAGACAAAATAACCACAAAAAATGGGACCAAAGGCGCAACCAACCACTAGAAACCAAAATTCCAATCCAAAAGGATCAATAAAGGTTCAGCATAGTAAAGGCTCCAAATTATCCAAGAAGAAGGAAAAGACCAAGAAAAATAAATGAACCAAGATTCCAAGGATAACTAAAGTCCTCCAACCAAAATAGCTATGTAAAATAGCCATAAGGTTCCGAGAACGACCCATCATAAGTAACCAACAAAGGAAGCATCCCCAGCAACCAAGGAAAAGTAGAAAACCAATAAAGTACTACACAATAGAGGTCCAAAAGAAGCACAACCACCATAGAAAGGTAATAGTAGCAGCTAGCCAGGTCCATCCAAAAAACCAAACTACCCCATCAATAAAGACTAATCTGATAATAAGCATAGTAACAACATAAAACTTGCTATAAATAATGCACCCAGTAGAGGCTAATCCTAGGAGAATATCCAAACACAAAACCAAAGCAAAAGAAGGATCCAGTAATAAATAACAAAAAACTAAGAGGCAACCATGAAAAAAGTAGCTAGGAAACTCTCCAAAAGAAGGCCCATAAAGGAAACATTCAACCATGAAAAACCAACAAAAAGTAATTTGAGTTCAAGAGGAGGGCCAACAAACCAACCAGTGCAAAAAATAGAATAAATCCAGAGCAGAAACCATCTCATCCACCAGCAACAAGAGTAATAAGGCAAAGAAGATAGTAGCCACCAGTCTAAAAAAACCAAGCTAACCCAAGTTGGAAAGATAGGAACCACCTAGTAGCAACCACCAGGCCAACCCAGAATCAAGAGGTCAAAAATAAAACCCAACTTAGGCCAAAAAGTGAAAATAGGTTTAATGTTTTTGGTTTAGGGTTTGGAGTTTAGGGTTTAGGGTTTAGGGTTTAGGGTTAGGGTTTATGGTTTAAGGTTTAGCCTTTTGTGTTTAGGGTTTAGGTTTAAGCTTTAGTGTTTAGGCTTTAGGGTTTAGGGTTTTCAAGGTTTAGGGTTTAGGGTTTAGGGTTTAGGGTTATAGGGTTTAAGGTTTAGGGTTTAGAGTTTAGTATTTGGGGTTTAGGGTTTATGGTTTTTTAGGGTTTAGGGTTTAGAGTTTAGTTTTTTTTAGTTTACTTTTTAGGTTTACGTTTAGGCTTATGTTTATTTTTGAGCTTAGTTTTATTTTTATTTTTTTTTAGTTTTATGGTTTATTTTTTATTTTTAGGTTTAAGCTTAGGTTTTTATTTTATTTTGTTCGATTTAAGTTTTAGGTTTTTATTTTAGGTTTATTTTTTGGTTTAATTTTAAAGTTTAGGTTTATTTTAGTTTATTTTATTTCATTTAGTTTACGGTCTAGGTTTAAGTTAAGATTTTATTTATTTTAGTTTAGTTTATTTTAGTTTAGGTTTAGTTTTATTTTATTTTATTTATTTTAGGTTTAGGTTTTTCTTTTAGTTTAGGGTTTAGGTTTTATTTATTTTTTTCTATGTTTATTTTTTAAGTTGAGATTTTTATTTAGTTTTTATTTTATTTTATTTTAGGTTAATTTTATTTTTTTATTTTTTAGTTTTATTTTATTTAGGTTTTTTTAGTGTTAGGTTTATTTTATTTTTTAGTTTAGTTTAGGTTTATTCATAATATTTTAGTTTAGTTTTTTATTTTATTTTTATTTTAGGTTTAGGTTTAGCTTTAGCTTTAGGTTTAGATTTTAGTTTAGGTTTTATTTTATTTTATTTTATTTATTTTATTTAGTTTATTTATTTATTTTTATTTTTTTAAGTTCTATTTAGTATAGGTTTAGGTTTTTAAGTTTTAGGATCAGTGTTTAGGGTTTAGGGTGTAGGGTTGTAGGTTAGAGGATTCAGGGTTTAGGGTTTAAGGTTTAGTTTTTAAGGTTTTAGGGTTTAGGGTTTAGGGTTTATGGTTAGTTTTAAGATTTATGGTTTTGGGTTAGGGTTATTTTTTTATTATTATTAGTTTTTAATATTAAGTAAACTAGTAGGTTTAGGTTTATTTAGTTTATTTTATTTTTTATTTTTATTTAGGTTTATTTCTATTTTGATTTAGTTTAGTTTATTTGTTTTAGGTTTATTTATTTTAGTTTAGGTTTTGTATTTTAGTTATTTTTTAGGTTTAGGTTTAGGTTGAGATTTTCTTTTTAGGTTTAGTTTTATTTATTTTATTTTAATTTAGTTTTAAATTTTATTTAATTTTATTTTTGGGTTTAGGTTTGGGTTTAGGTTTTAGTTTAAGATTTTATTTTATTTTATTTTATTATTTTATTTAGGTTCAAGTTTTTTTGTTTTTTTAATTTTATTTAATTTAGGTTTAGGTTCGTAGCTTTTTAGGGTTTAGGATTTAGGGTTTAGGATTAGTTAAGGGTTTCACATTTAGGTTTAGGGTTTGGAGTTTAGGGTTTGCAGTTTAGGGTTTATGGTTTACGATTTAAGGTTTAGGTTTTAGGGTTTTGGGTTTAGGGTTTAGGGTTTAGGGTTTAGTCTTTTAGGGTTTAGGGTTTAGGGATTAGGGTTTAGCATTTAGGTTTTAGGTTTAGGGTTTGGGTTTTTGATTTTTTTTAATAGAGAAGAAATTCAGATTAAATAATTCTTCTTTTTGATTTCATCAACCAAGTAACCCACCAAGTTTTCTAAGCCACAAGCGATAATATAGATAGAAAATAAGCACACATAGAGAAAATCAAAAACCCTAGATAACTAGAATCATATTTAATATAAAGACACAATTCCATAAGCAGTAGATCGGATTGGTCATTCTTCAGTTTCTCTAGTTCTCATCAAAACCACCCCAACCACTCTAGAAGCGGGATCCACTATCATATCCCCGATCTCTCCCTCTACCATCACAGCGGTAATAACCTCTATCACTCTTCCCGCCTCCATAACCACCATTGCTCTGACCACCACCTCCATATCCACCAACACCTCTAGATCCAACACCACCACTGATATCATGCCTCGCCTTCACCTCCATCGCCATATCTTGGTTGGCGGTTATGTTCTTCGTCAGGTTACGCCCATTCTTAGGTTATAAGTATAGCTTTAGGTTTATTAAGTTATAGTGTTTAGGTTTATTTTTAAATTTATTTAGTTACTTTTGGTTTAGGTTTAGGGTTTGGGGTTTAAAGTTTAGGTTTAGGTTTAGGTGTATTATATTTTAGGGATTAAGTTTATTTTTTAAGTTATTTTTTTACTTTAGGTTTGGGTTTAGTGTTTAGGGTTTAGGGTTAGGGTTTAGGGATTAGGATTAGGGTTTAGGTTTTAGGATTTATGCTTTTAGGGTTTAGGGTTTAGGGTTAGGGTTTAGGGTTTAGGGTTTATGGTTTATGGTTTAGTGTTTAGTCTTTAAGGTTTAAAGTTTTTAGGGTTTAGGATTTAGGGTTTAAGGTTTAGGGTTTCAGGGTTTAGATTTTAGGGTTTAAGCTTATGGGTTAAGGGTTTAGGGTTTGGGTTTAGGGTATAGAGTTTAGGGTTTAAGGTTTTAGGGTTTAGGGTTATTTAGGGTTTAGGATTTATGGTTTAGGGTTTAGGTTTTACGGTTTAAGGTTTAGTGTTTAAGGTTTAGTATTTAAAGTTGTAGGAGGGTTTAGGGTTTAAAGTTTATGGGTTTAGTTTAGGAGTTTAGTTTAAGTTTATGGGTTTTAAGTTGGTTTAGGTTTAGAGTTTAGGTTTAGTTTAGTTTAGGTTTAGGTTGGTTTAGGTTTTTTGGGTTTTTTAGGGTTTAGGGTTAGGGTTTAGGTTTAGGTTTATTTAGGTTTATTAGGGTTTAGGGTTTTAGTTTAGGGTTTAGGGTCTTTTTTAATTAAGTAAACTGATAAGTTTAGGTTTACTTACTTTATTTAATTTCTTTTTTATTTATTTTAGTTTTTTTATTTATCTTATTTTTATTTAGCTTTATTTTTATTTTTATTTATTTTAGTTTATTTATTTTAGGTTTATTTATTTTAGTGTAGGTTTTATAGTTTATTTTTAGGTTTAGTAGTTTAGTTTATTTATTTTTTTAGGTTTATGTTTTATTTTTTATTATTAGGTTTAGGTTTAGGTTTTTATTTTATGTTTTTAGGTTTAGGTTTTAGGTTGTTATTTTATGTTTATTTTTAGGTTTTATTTTTTAGTTTATGCTTAGGTTTATTTTTAGTTTAGTTTATTTTATTTAGTTTAAGTTTAGGTTTAGGTTTAGTTTATTTTAGGTTTAGGTTTAGGTTTAGGTTTATTTATTTTATTTTAGATTATTTTAGTTTAGGTTTAGGTTTATTTTATTTTTGTTTTAGTTTTATTTTAGGTTTAGGTTTTTTTTAGTTTAGGGTTTAGGTGTTATTTTTTATTTATTTTTAGGTTTAATTTTTAGGTATAAATTTTTATTTAGTTTTTATTTTATTTTATCTTAGGTTTATTTTATTTTTATTTTAGGTTTAGTTTTTATTTTATTTAAGTTTTTTATTTCAAGTTTCTTTTATTTTCTTAGTTTAGTTTAGGTATTTATTTATTTATTTTAGTTTTAGTTTTTATTTTTTATTTTATTTTATTTTTTGGGTTTAGGTTTAGGTTTTAGTTTAGGCTTTATTTTATTTTATTTTTTTTTATTTAGGTTTAGGTTTAGGGTTTAGGGTTTAGGGTTTAGGGTTTAGGGTTTAGTTTAGGGTTTAGTTTAGGTTTAGGTTTAGGTTTAGTTTAGGGTTTAGGTTTTAGTTTAAGGTTTGGAGCTTAGGTTTAAGTTTTGAGTTTAAGGTTTTCTTAAGTTTAGGGAGGTTTAAAACTTAGGGTTTAGGGTTTAGGGTTTAGGGTTTAGGGTTTAGGGTTTATGGTTTTAGGGTTTAAGGTTTTATGGTTTAGGGTTTAGGGTTTAGGGTTTAGGGTTGCAGGTTTTGAGTTTAGGGTTTATGGTTTAGGTTTAGGTTTTTATTTTTAGGTTTTGGGTTTAATTTTCAGGTTAAGTTTTTATTTAGTTTTTATTTTATTTTATTTTAGGTTTATTTTATTTTTATTTTAGGTTTAGTTTTTAGGTTATAAATGTTTTTTTTAATTTTTAAGTTTAGTTTTGGTTCTTATTTATTTTATTTTAATTTATTTGATATTCTTTTTATTTTTTTAAGTTTAAGTTTAGGTTTAGGTTTTAGTTTTATTTTATTTTATTATTTTATTTTGGTTTAGTTTTATTTATTTATTTTATTTTTAAGTTTTATTTAGTTTTGGTTTTGGCTTTTATCTTTTTAGGGTTTAGGGTTTAGGGTTTTAGGTTTAGGGTTAGTTTAGGGTTTAGAGTTTACGGTTTGGGGTTTAGGGTTTAGGGTTTAGGTTTAGGGTTTAGGGTTTAGGATTTAGGGTTTAGGTTTTAGGGATTAGGGTTGTTTATGGTTTAGGATTTATTTTTTGGGGAAAGTTAGAATTTTATTATCATAAATAGAAAAGATATAATGTCCTTAAAAGGGCTGAAGCTCTAAAATTCTACTGCTCTAAGAGCAACAAGAAACTTAAAGAGCTAAACCCCTATCTAAGTACATTATAAATAGTAAAGAAAATAAAAGAGCAAATACAATAGCTAAATAGCATAATAGAAATAGACACAAAGTAAGACTAAACTAAATCCTTAAAATAGTAAAAGGATGAGTCAGAAGCAGTTCATGATTCCTTTGAGAAAGCAAGATAAGCAAGATTGACAGCAACAACACTTGGGTTAACTAAGTAATGACCATTGCCACGTTAAGTTCCAATCTGTAAAAGAATCTACAAAACACTATAAAGGAAAAAGTCATAGCTAAAAAGGATGAAGATAAAGAGAGGAAAAGGAGAGAGCTGAGAAACAGTAGGCTCAGGCTCAGTAAGGATCATCTCAAAGGGCAAAAAAACATATGAGCATCCAAACTTCATAAAGAAGGGTTACAATCACATGTAATGCTACCAACCAAAGAGAAGAGGTGAGTAGTATCAAAGGCATCATAGCCAGCATACTTGATACAAGCAAACATCCATGGTAAGTAGTCCATAGAGTTCTAGATCTACACCAAATAAAGAGCTGAAGCAACTAGGCAAACCACCAAACAAAACCACGACTAATCACAATAATCTAGAGAGGCTAGAACAAAATCGAACACCAACAATTGCCATTATCCAAATACTAGGGAAAACTAGAGCCAGCACTAGACACATGGTAAATTAATAGAGAAATAGCCAACAAAAAGTAAAAAATTAACCAACCAAGATTCAAGGGAACTAAAGTCCTCCAACCAAACCATCTTAGTAAAATAGCCATTAGGCAACCACCAATAGCCCATCATAAGTAACCAACAAAAGAAGCACATGCCTAGAAAAGCAAAACCAACAAAGCACCACACAACATGAGGTCCAAAAGATGCGCAACCACCATAGAAGGGAAATAATAGTAGTTAACCAGGACTAGTTGAAAAAGTAAACTTCCCTAACAATAAAGACTAAGCTGAAAAAAAGCATAATAACAACATAAAATGTGTTGCAAATTACGCACCCAGCAAATTCTAATCCTAGGAGAATAATCAAATATAAAACCACGGCAAAAGAAGGATCTAATAAAAATAAGGAATTGAGGCAACCCCAAAAAAAAGCGAGAAATTCAAAGAAGGCCCAAAAGGGAACAACCAACAACAGTTCCCACCAGGAAGGCCACCCATCTAACCATGAAAAACTAGTAAAAAGTAATTCCTATTCAAGAGGAGAGCCAATAAACCAACCAGCGTAGAAAATAGAATAAAGCTAGAGTAGAAACCATCTCATCCACCAACAACCAGAGTAACAAGGTAGAGAAGATAGAAGCCATGAAAAAATCAACCAACCTGAAAAACAGAACCACCATGTAAGCACCAGGCCAACCCAAAATAAGAGATCAGAAATAAAACCCAGCTCAAGCTAAAAAGTGAAAATAAGTTTATGGTTTAGGATTTAGTTTAGGTTTAGGGTTTGGGTTAGGTTTTAAGGTTTAGGGTTTAGCGTTTAGTGTTTAGGCTTTAGGGTTTACTATTTTCAGGGTTTAAGGTTTAGGGTGTATGGTTTAGGGTTTAGGGTTTATGGTTGTAGAGGTTTTTGGTTTAGGGTTTAGGGGGATTTAGGGTTTAGGGTTTAGGTTAGTTTAAGGTTTAGGGTTTTTTAGGGTTTACGGTTTTTAGGGTTTAGGATATAAGGTTTAGGTTTAGGGTTTAGGGTTTATATTTTTAGAGTTTAGGTTTAAGGTTTAGGGCTTTTTATCATTTAGGATTTATGGTTTATTTTAGGTTTAGGGTTTTTTAAAAATAAGTAAACTAGTAGGTTTAGGTTTATTTATTTTATTTAGTTTATTTTCAATTTATTTTAGTTCATTTTATTTTTTATTTAGGTTTATTTTTTTTTTATTTAGTTTAGCTTATTTATTTTATGTTTATTTATTTTAGTTTAGGTTTTATTTTAGTTTATTTTTTAGGTTTTGGTTTAGGTTTATGTTTTTTTAGCTTAGATTTATTTTTATTTAATTTTTTTGGTTTAGGATTTTTTTAAAGGTTTAGGTTAAGGTTTTTATTTTATTTTTTTAGGTTTAGGATTTAGGTTTAGGTTTTAGGTTTTATTTTAGGTTTATTTTTAGGTTTTATTTCTTAGTTTAGGTTTAAGTTTATTTTTAGTTTATTTTATTTTATTTAGTTTAGGGTTTAGGTTTAGTTTATTTTAGGTTAAGGTTTAAGTTTTATTTATTTTAGTTTAGGTTTAGGTTTATTTTATTTTGTTTATTCTATGTTTAGGTTTTATTTTTTATTTATTTTCAGGTTTTATTTTTAGGTTTGTTTTTCAGGCTTAGGTATTTATTTAATTTTATTTTATTTTATTTTATTTTTATTTTACATATAGTTTTATTTTATTTAGGTTTTTTTTGTTAGGCTTATTTTATTTTTTTAAATTTAGTTTAGGTTTTTATTTATTTTATTTTAGTTTAGTTTTTATTTTTTATTTTATTTTATTTTAAGTTTAGGGTTACGGTTTAGAGTTTAGGGTTTTAGGGTTTAGGGTTTAAGGTTAGGGATTTAATTTAATTTTATTTATTTATTTTATTTTTTTTAAATTAAGTAAACTAGTAGGTTTAGATTTATTTATTTTTTATTTTAGTTTATTTTTTATTTTTTATTTAGGTTTATTTTTATTTTTATTTAGTTTAGTTTATTTATGTTAGGTTTATTTTAGTTTAGGTTTTTTTTATTTTAGTTTATTTTAAAATTTAGGTTTAAGTTTAGGTTTATTTTTTAGTTTAGTTTTATTTTTATTTTATTTTTAGGTTTAGGTTTTTTTATTTTTTAGATTTAGGTTTAGGTTTTTATTTTATTTTTTTAGGTTTAGGGTTTAAATTTTAATATTAAGTTTATTTTTAGGCATTATTTTTTAATTTAGGTTTAGGTTTACTTTTAGTTTATTTTATTTAGTTTAGGTTTAGGTTTAGGTTTAGTTTATTTTAGGTTTATTTATTTTAGTTTTGTTTATGATAGTTTAGGTTTAAGTTTATTTTATTTTTATTTTAGGTTTAGGTTTTTTTTTAGTTTAGGGTTTATGTTTTATTTTTTTATTTTTAGGTTTATTTTTTAGGTTTAGGTTTTTATTTAGTTTTTATTTTAGGTTTATTTTATTTTTATTTTAGGTTTAGTTTTATTTTATTTAGGTTTTTTATTTTTTAGTTTAGTTTAGGTTTTTATTTATATTATTTTAGTTTAGTTTTTACATTTTATTTTATTTTCTTTTTAGGTTTAAGTTTAGGTTTTATTTTATTTTATTTTTTATTTTATTTTGGTTTAGGTTTATTTATTTATTTTATTTTTAGGTTCTCTTTAGTTTAGGTTTTGGTCTTAGCTTTTTAGGGTTAAGGGTTAGTTTATGGTTTGGGTTTAGGATTTAAGGTTTGGCATTTGGGGTTTAGCATTTAGGATTTTGGGTTTAAAGTTTAGGGTTTAGGGTTTAGGGTTTAGGGTTTAGGGTTTAGGGTTTTAGGGATTAGGGATTAGGGTTTAGGGTTTAGAGTTTAGGTTTTAGGTTTAGGGTTCAGGTTTTAGTTTAGGGTTTAGGGTTTTTAGTTTTTTTTAATAGAGAATAAATTTGACATTTCTTCTTTTGAATTCATCAGTAACACCAATTTCTAAGACACAAGTGACAACATAGGTAAAAAATGAGCACGCATAGAACAAATTAAAAGCCCTAGGTAACTAGAACTATCTCTATTATGAAGACACAATTCCATAAGCAGAAGATCGAATCGATCAGTATTTAGTTTCTCGGTTCTATCGAGAACCACCCGGCCAGTAGTGGGATCCACCATCATATCGATCTCTCCTCACCGTCACCACCATGGGTAACCTCCATCGCTCCTCTCCCTCCATAACCACCACTACTCCAATGACCACCTCCATATCCACAACACCTAGATCCCCCCACCACCACTACAATAACTATCACCTCGCCTTGCCTCCATTGCTTAGAGAACTGGTTGGCCGGTGATGTTCACGTCAAGGTTGATCCACTCTTAGGGGTTAGGTTTAGGTTTATGTTTATTAGGTTTTAGGGTTTAGGTTTATTTTTTAATTTATTTAGTTACTTTAGGTTTAGGGTTTAGGGTTTAGGGTTTAGGGTTAGGCTTTAGGCTTTAGGGTTTAGGGTTTAGGGTTTTAGGTTTTATGCTTTTTGGGTTTAGGGTTTAGGGTTAGGGATTAGGATTTAGGGTTTAAGGTTTAGTGTTGAGTTTTGTTTGAGTTTTAAGTTTAGGTTTAAGGTTTAGGTTTAGAGTTTTGGGGTTTAGGGTTTATGGATTATGGTTTAATGTTTATGGTTTAGGGTTTAGAGTTTGGGTTTATGGTTTAGGATTTATGGTTTAAGGTTTTATGATTTACGGTTGTTTAGGGTTTAGGGTTTATTGTTTATGATTTATAGTTTATGGTTTAGAGTTTAAGTTTGGGTTTAGGGTTTAGGGTTTAAGGTTTAGGGTTAGTTTAAGGTTTAGGGTTTAGAGTTTATGATTTTTTAAGGTTTAGGGTTTTAGGTTTAGGGTTTACAGTTTAAGGTTTAGGTATTTTAGGGTTTAAGGTTTAATGTTTAGGGTTTAGTGTTGTAGGTTTAGGGTTTAGGGTTGTAGGTTTAGGGGTTTAGTGTTTAGGGTTTAGGGTTGTAGGTTTAGGGTTTATGGTTTAGAGTTTAGGGTTTAGGGTTTATGATTTAGGGTTTAGGGTTTAGGGTTTAGGGTTTTATTAAAATTAAGTAAATCGGTAGGTTTAGGTTTATTTAGTTTATTTTTTATTTATTTTAGTTTATTTTATTTTAATTTTTATTTAGGTTTATTTTTTTTTATTTAGTTTAGTTTATTTATTTTTGTTTAGTGTTTTTTATTTTAGCTTATTTTTTAAGTTTAGGTTTAGGTTTAGGTTTATTTTTTAGTTTAGTTTTATTTTTACTTTATTTTTTAGGTGTCGACTTTATTTTTAATTATTAGGTTTAAGTTTAGGTTTTTTTCTTTATTTTTTTTAGGTTTAGGTTTTAGGTTGTTATTTTAGGTTTATTTTAATGTTTTTTTTGTTTAGGCTTAGGTTTATTTTTTCTTTATTTTATTTTATTTAACATAGGTTTAGGTTTAGGTTTAGTTTATTTTAGGTTTAGGTTTAGGTTTTATTTATTTTAGTTTAGCTTCTTTTAGTTTAGGTTTAGGTTTATTTTATTTGGTTTATTTTATTTTTATTTTAGGTTTTGGTTTTTTAGTTTAGGGTTTAGGTGTTATTTTTTATTTATTTTGAGGTTTATTTTTTAGGTTTAAGTTTTTATTTAATTTATATTTTATTTTATCTTATGTTTATTTTATTTTTATTTTAAGTTTAGTTTTTGTTTTATTTTGGTTTTTTATTTTTAGGTTTATTTAATTTTTTAGTTTAGTTTTGGTTTTTATTTATTTTATTTTCATTTAGTTTTCATATTCTATTTTATTTTATTTCTAAGTTTAGGTTTAGGTTAAGGTTTAGGTTTAGGTTTAGGTTTTAGTTTATATTTATTTTATTTTATTTTTTTATTTAGGTTTTTAATTTAGGTTTTAGGTTTTTAGGGTTTAGGGTTAGTTTAGGGTTTAGGGTTTAGGGTTTAGGGTTTAAGGTTTAGTGTTTAGGGTTTAGGGTTTTAGGGTTTAGGGTTTAGGGTTTAGGGTTTAGGGTTTAGGGTTTAGGTTTTAGTTTAGGGCTTAGGGTTAAGGTTTAGGTTTAAGGTTTTTTAGGTTTATTTAGGTTTAGAGTTTAGGGTTTAGGGTTTAGGTTTAGGGTTTAGGTTTTAGGTTTAGGTTTTATTTTTTAGGGTTTAAGTTTAGGTTTAGGGTTTAGTTAGGATTTAGGAAAAAAAAAAATTTTATTAACATAAAGGAAAAAATACAATGTCCTTAAAAGGGTAAAACTTTAAAATTCTCTTGAAAGAAAGAGCTAAACCCCATCTAAGTACATTAGAAAAGAAAAGAAAATAAAGAACAAATTCAACAACTAAAATCATAAGAGAAAAGACAGAGTAAGACTAAAATAAATCTTGAAATCGGTAAAAGGATGAGTCAGCAGTAGTTCATGATTCCTTTGAGAAAGCAAGATAAGCAAGATCCACAACAACAATGCTTGGCTTGACTGAGTAACAACCATTCCCTTTGTAAAGTTCCAACTTGTAAAATCAAAACACTTCAAAGGCAAAGTCATAGCTAAAAGAATAAGCATAAAGAGAGGAAAAGGAGAGGCGAGAATTAAAGGCTCGGGCAGTTAGGGTCATCTCGAGGGGCAACAATACATATGAGCATCAAACTTCATGAAGAAGGGTTACAATCATATGTAATGCTACCAACCAGAGAGAAGAGGTTTGTAACATCAAAGCCATCATAGCATCATACGATACAAGCAAACATACAAGACCAAGTCACAAAGTTCCGGATCTTACACCATTAAACAAGAGCAAGCGGCGACAACCGGTAGCGCAAACCACCGGAAAACCAAAACCAACCATCAGCAAGCACCAGACCAATGCCAATTAATAAAGAAACAACTAACAAAACCAAGATAGGGCCCCTCAAGCCAATGTCCCAACAAGTAGCAGTCACCAAGCCAAACTAGGGTGGGCAACCAAAAATGACTTAACAACTCAGAAATGAAACCATCAACTGAAGGAAACATAAGCTGACGGTAGAAATCACTAGAAGACAAAACATCCACATAAAGGGGCGATACCAACCACCGAAACTAAAAGTTCAATCAAAGGTTGACAAGCACATCAAAGGTTTGACAAATTGTCCAAGAAGAAGGAAAAGACCAACAAGGAAAAAAAATCAACCAACCAAGATTCCAAGGACAATGAAAACTCCTCCAACCAAACCAGCTAAGTAAAATAGCCATAAGGTAACCACCAGAGAATAACCCATCATAAGTAACCAACAAAGGAAGCATTCCCATCGAGAAATGCAAAAAACCAACAAAGCACCATAGTGGTCCAAAAGAAAGCATACCACGGAGAAAGGCAATAACGACTTGCCGAGGGGCGGTGAAAAAAAACTTCCCCATCAACAAAGACGAACCCGATAGGAAGCAAAATAACAACACAAAATATGTTGTAAACAACGCACCCAACAGAGGCTAATCCAAAGAGAATAACCAAACATAATATCAAGGTAATAGAATAACCAACAGGGTTTAGGGTTAGGGTTTTTTTTAAATTAAGTAAAAAAGTAGGTTTAGGTTTATTTAGTTTATTTTTTATTTTATTTTTATTTAGTTTAGTTTATTTATTTTAGTTTAGGTTTTTTATTTTAGTTTATTTTTTAGCTTTAGGTTTAAGTTTAGGTTTATTTTTTTGTTTAGTTTTATTTTTATTTTATGTTTTAGGTTATGGTTTTATTTTTAATTTTTAGGTTTATGTTTAGGTTTTTATTATATTTTTTTAGGTTTAGGTTTAGGTTTTTATTTTTAATTTTGAATTTTTATTTTTAGTTTAGGTTTTTATTTTTTTTAGCTTTAGGGTTTTTTATTTATTTTATTTTTAGGTTTTATTTAGTTTAGGTTTAGATTTTTAGGTTTTTAGGGTTTAGGGTTTAGGGTTTAGGGTTTAGGTTTAGGGTTTAGGGTTTAGGGTTTAGGGTTTTAGGGTTTTTAGTTTAGGGTTTAGGGTTAGGGTTTTTTATTTTATTTTTTTCTATTTTTTATTATTTTAAATTAATTAAACTCATAGGATTACGTTTATTTAGTTTATTTTTATTTTAATTTAATTAATTTTTTATTTAGGTTTATTCTTATTTTTTATTTAGTTTAGTTTATTTATTTTAGGTTTATTTATTTTAGTTTAGGTTTTTTATTTTAGTATATTTTTTAGGTTTAAGTTTATTTTTTAGGATAGTTTTATTTTTATTTTATTTTTTTTTGGTTAAGGCCTTATTTTTTTTACTTTTAGATTTAGGTTTATGTTTTCTATTTTATTTTTTTAGGTTTAGGTTTTAAGTTTTTAATTTAGGTTTATTTTAAGGTATTATTTTTTTTGTTTAGGTTTATTTTTAGTTTAGGTTTAGGTTTAGGTTTAGGTTTAGATTATTTTAGGTTTGGGTTTAGGTTTTATTTATTTTAGTTTAGTTTATTTTTGTTTATGTTTATGTTATTTTATTTTTATTTTAGGTTTAGATTTTATTTTAGTTTAGGGTTTAGGTTTTATTTTTTATTTATTTTTAGGTTTTATTTTTAGATTTATTTTTTAAGTTTAGGTTTTTATTTAGTTTTTATTTTGTTTTATTTTAGGTTTAGTTTTTATTTTATTTAGGTTTTTTATTTTTTTAGTTAGTAGTATTTATTTATTTTATTTTAGTTTAGTTTTTATTTTTTATTTTCATCTCTTTTTAGGTTTAGGTATTTTTTTTTTATTTTGGTTTAGGTTTTCTTACTTATTTTATTTTTAGGTTTTATTTAGTTTAGCTTTAGGTTTTTAGCTTTTTACGGTTTATGGTTTAGGGTTTAGGGTTTGTTTAGGGTTTGAGGTTTAGGGTTTCAGGTTTACGGTTTATGATTTATTGGTTAAGGTTTTAGGGTTTAGGGTTTAGGGTTTAGGTTTTGGGGTTTTAGGACTTAGGGTTTAAGATTTTAGGGTTTAGGGTTTAGCTTTTAGTGTTTAGGGTTTAGGGTTTTTTTAGTTTATGGTTTAGGGTTTAGGGTAAATCAAAATAGGTGACAACATAGATAAAAATGAGCACGCATAGAGTAAATCAAAAACCCTAAATAATTAAAAGTCTCTCTAAAGACAGTTCCATAAGTAGCGATTAGATCGGTGGTTCTTGGTTCTCTAGTTCCCATCAGAACCAACCCATCCTCTCGAGTTGCGAGATCAACTATCATATCCTCGATCTCTTGCTCTGCCACAACCTAGGCTGTAACCTATGTCACTCCTCCCACCTCAATAACCACCACTGCTCTAACCACCACCTCCATATCCCACCCTGATCCCCACCACCCTATGATGTGCATCTCACCTCATCCACGGATCTAGAGAGCCTAGTTGGCGTGATGTTCTTATCGTCAAGGTTCTGCCCATTCTTAGGGTTTAGGTTTAGGTTTTGGTTTATTAGGTTGTAGGTTTTAGGCTTATTTTTTAGTTTGTTTAGCTACTTTAGGTTTAGGTTTAGGGTTTGGGGTTTAGGGTTTATGGTTTAGGGTTAGGGTTTAGGGCTTAGGGTTTAGGGTTTATGGTTTAGATTTTTTTTTTGGGAAAGATAGAATTTAATTACCATAAAAGAAGAGATATTATGTCCTTAAAATGGGTAAAGCTCTAAAATTCTACTATTCTTAGAGCTACAAGAAACCTAAAGAGCTAGACTCCCATCTAAGTACATTAGAAAGAAAGAAAACATAACAGAAAGTAGAATAGCTAAAAAGCATAATAGAAAATGACACATAGTAAGACTAAAACAAATCTTGAAATTCGTAAAAGGTTGAGTCGACAATAGTTCATGATTCCTTTGAGAGAAAACAAGATCCACAAAAATAATGCTTGGCTTGATTGAGTAACGCCATTCCCTCTGTAATGTTCCAACCTGTAAAAGAAATTTGTAAAACACTACAAAGGAAAAAAGTCATAGCTAAAAAGGATAAGAATAAAGAGAGGAAAAGGAGAGAGCGAGAAAGAGTAGGCTCAGGCTCAGTTAGGATCATCTCAAGGGACAACAATATATGAGCATCAAACTTCATAAGAAGGGTTACAATCATATGTAATGATACCAACCAGAGAAAGAGGTGAGTAGCATCAAAGCCATCATAAGACATACGATACAAGGGTGAACAACCATAAATGACTAAAGAACTCAAAAATGAAACCATCAACTAGCAAAAAGTAATTGTAGTTCAAGAGGAGAGCCAACAAACCAACAAATGCAAAAAACAAAATAAAGGCATAGTAGGAACATCTCATCCACCAACAACCAGAGTAACAAGGTAGAGAAGACAACATTCACAAGGTTGAAAAAACCATGCTAACCTAGACTGGAAAGATAGGAACAACTAGGTAGCATCCACCAGACCAACCCAAATGATAGAAGTCAAAAATGTAACCTAACACTGGCCCAAAAGTGAAAATAAGTTTAGGGTTTAGGGTTTAGGGTTAGGGTTTATAGTTTAGGGTTTAGTGTTTAAGCTTTAGGTTTAGGGTTTTGAGGGTTTAGGGTTTAGGGTTTAGGGTTTAGGGTTGTAGGGTTTTGGGTTTAGGTTTAGGGTTAGTTTAGAGTTTAGGGTTTAGGGTTTAGGTTAGTTTAGGGTTTAGGGTTTTTTAGGGTTTAGGGTATTTTAGGGTTTAGAGTTTAGGGTTTAGGGTTTAGGGTTTAGGGTTTAGGGTAGGGTTTAATTTAAGTTTAGGGGTGTTTTTTAAATTAAGTAAACTGGAAGGTTTAGGTTTACTTAGTTATTTAGTTTATTTTTTATTTATTTTAGATTATTTTATTTTATATTTTTGTTTAGGATTTTTTATTTAGTTTAGTTTATTTATTTTAGTTTACATTTTTTATTTTAGTTTATTTATTGAGTTTAGGTTTAGGTCTATGTTTACTTTTAGTTTAGTTTTATTTTTTATTTTTTTTTTTGGTTTAGGTTTATTTTTTATTTTTAGGTTTAGGTTTAGGTTTTATTTTATTTTTTTAGGTTTAAGTTTTAGGTTTTATTTTGGTTTTATTTTCTAGTTTTGTTTAGGTTTATTTTAGTTTATTTAATTTTATTTAGTTTAGGGTTTAGGTTTAGTTTATTTTAGGATGAGGTTTAGGTTTATTTAGTTTAGTTTAGTTTAGGCTTATTATTATTTTATTTTAGGTTTAGGTTTTTTTTAGTTTAGGGTTTAGGTTTTATTTTTATTTATTTTTAGGTTTATTTTTTGGTTTAGGTTTTTATTTAGTTTTTATTTTATTTTATTTTATTTATTTTATTTTTATTTTACTTTTTATTTTTTATTTTATTTTGGTTTTTTATTTTTTAGTTTACTTTAGGTTTTAATTTATTTTATTTTAGTTTAGTTTTTATTTTTATTTTATTTGATTTTTATGTTTAGGTTTAGGTTTAAGTTTTAGTTTAGGTTTTTATTTTATTTTATTTTTTATTTTATTTATGTTTAAGTTTTTTATTTATTTTATTTTTAGGTTTTATTTAGTTTAGGTTTATATTTTTAGGTTTTAGGGTTTAGGGTTTAGGGTTTAGGGTTTAGGGTTTAGGGTTTAGGGTTTTGGGTTTAGGGTTTAGGGTTTAGGGTTTTATAGTTTAGGGTTTAGGGTGTAGGGTTAGTTTTAGGGTTTAGGATTTTTTAATTTTAATTTTTATTTTTTATATAATTTTTTATTTTCTTAAATTAAGTAAACTCTTAGTTTTAGGTTTATTTAGTTAATTTAGTTTATTTTTGTTTTAGTTTATTTAATTTTTAGTTTTTATTTATGTTTATTTTATTTTTACTTAGTTTAGTTTATTTATTTTAGGTTTATTTATTTTAGTTTAAGTTTTTTATTTTAGTTTATTTTTTAGGTTTAGGTTTAGGTTTTAGTTTAGTTTTATTTTTATTTTATTTTGTAGGTTTAGGTTTTATTTTTTCTTTTTAGGTTAAAGTTTAGGTTTTTATTTTATTTTCTAGGTTCATGTTTTAGGTATTTATTTTAGGTTTATTTTAAGGTTTTATTTTTTAGTTTAGGTTTAGGTTTATTTTTAGCTTATTTTATTTTATTTGTTTAGGTTTAGGTTTAGGGTTAGTTTATTTTAGGTTTAGGTTTAGTTTTAATTTATTTTATCTTACTTTATTTTAGTCTAGGTTTAGGTTTATTTTGTTTTTATTTTAAGTTTAAGTTTTTTTTAGTTTAGGGTTTAAGTTTTATTTATTACTTATTTTTTGGTTTATTTTTTAGGTTTAGGTTTTTATTTAGCTTTTATTTTATTTTCTTTTTATTTTAGGTTCAGTTTTTATTTTAATTTGGTCATTTATTTTTTAGTTTAGTTAAAATTTTTATTTATTTTATTTTATTTTAGTTTTTATTTTATTTTATTTTATTTTATTTTAAGGTTTAGGTTTAGGTTTTAGTTTTGGTTTTTATTTTATTTTATTTTATTTTGGTTTAGGTTAGTTTATTTATTTTATTTTTAGGTTTTATTTAGTTTAGGTTTAGGTTTTTAGCTTTTTAGGGTTTAAGGTTTAGGGTTTAGGGTTTAGGGTTTAGGGTTTAGGGTTTGGGCTTTAAGGTTTATGGTTTAGAGTTTAGGTTTAAGGGTTTAGGGTTTAGGTTTTACGATTTATGGTTTAGAGTTTAGGATTTTTGGGTTTAGGGTTTAGGGTTTAGGGTTTAGGTTCAGGTTTTAATTAAGGGTTTATGATTTTTGGTTTTTTTTAACAGAGAACAAATTCAGATTCTACATTTCTTCTTTTCGATTACATCAACCAAGTAACACATCAAGGTTTCTAAGACACAAGAGACAACATAGATCAAATTGAGCACGCATAAAGCAAATCAAAAACCCTAGATTACTAGAACAGTCTTTACTATAAAGACAGTTCCATAAGCATCAGATCGGATCAGCCGTTCTTCAATTTTTCTAATTCCCATCAGAACCACCCTCTCGGTAGTGGGATCCACCATCATATCCGATCTCTCCCTCCACCACCATGATGGTTGTAACCTCCATCGTCCTCCCACCTCCATAAGCACCACTGCGACCACCACCTCCATATCTACCGGCACCTCAGATCCCCACCACCACTTTGATAATAGCCACCTCGCCTTTGCCTCCATCACCCATCTAGACTTTGGTTGATGTTCTTGTCATCAAGGTTCCTATTCTTAGGGTTTAGATTTATGTTTAGGTTTATTAGGTTTTGGTTTAGGTTTATTTATAATTTATTTAATTACATTAGGTTTAGGTTTATGGTTTGGGGTTCAGGTTTTAGGATTTATGATTAGGGTTTAGGGTTTACAGTTTAGGGTTTTAGATTTTATGCTTTTACACTTTAGGGTTTACGGTTAGGGTTTAGTGGTTATGCTTTAGGGTTTAGGGTTTTTAGGGTTTAGAGTTTAGAGTTTTAGGGTTTAGGGTTTAGGGTTTAAGGTTTGGGTTTGGCATTTAGGGTTTTAGGGTTTAGGGTTGTTTAGGGTTTAGGTTTAGGATTTAGAGTTTAGGGTATTTTTTGTGGGGGGGGGGGAAGTTGGAATTTTATTACCATAGAAGGAAAAAATACAATGTCCTTAAAAGCAATAAAGCTCTAAAATTCTACTCCTCTCAGAGCTACAAGAAACCTAAAGAGCTAAACTCCCATCAAAGTACATTAGAAAAAAAATAAAAGAAAAGAGCAAAAACTATAGGTAAAAAGCATAAGAGAAAAAGACATAGATTAAGACTAAAATAAATCCAGAAAATAGTAAAAGAATGAGTCAACAATAGTTCATGATTTCTTTGAGAAAGCAAGATAAGCAAGATCCACAGCAACAGCACTTGGGTTGAGTAACGACCATTCCCTAAGTTCAACCTGTAAAAGTAATCGCAACACACTACAATGGCAAAAGTCATAGCTAAAAGGATAAGGATAAAGAGAGGAAAAAGAGGCGAGAAAGAGAATGCTCGGCGAGTTAGTATCATCTCAAAGGGCAACAATACATATGAGCATCCAAACTTCATAGAGAAGGTTTAGAATCATATGTAATGCTACCAACCATAGAGAAGATGTGAGTAACATCAAAGCAATTATAGCCAGCATACTTGATACTAGCAAACATCAAAGGCCAACAGTCCATAGAGTTCCAGATCTTGCATCATTTAACAAAGAGCAACCGAATAGCAACCAACTAGCAGCCAAACCACCAAACAAAAACCACAACAGACTAATCATAATAACCTAGAGAGAGGCTAGAACAAAGTCAAAACACCAACAACCATTATCCAAATACCCATCCAAGCTCCAAACCATGGAAAACCTATAACTAGTAGTCAACAACCACCATACTATGCTAATTAACAGAGAAATAGCCAAGAAAACCAAGATATGATCCCTCAAGCCAAAATCCCAACAAGTAGCACTCTCCAAGCCAAATGAGGGTGAGCAACCAAAATGACTAAATAGCTCAAAAATGAAACCATCAACTGAAGGAAACATAAGTTGCAGCAAATGCAAATCAATAGAAGACAAAATAGTAACACAAAAGGGGACCAAAGGAAGCCACCAACCACCATAAACCAAGAAGTCCAATCTAAAAAGATCAACAAAGGTTAAATGACAAAATGAAAGGCTCCACAAATTGTCCAAGAATAAGGAAAAGATCAATAAAAAAAAAATCAACCAACCAAGATTCCAAGGACAACTATAAGTCCTCCAACCAAACCAACTACATAAATCAGCCATAAGGCAACCACTAGAGAACAGCCAATAATAAGTAACCAACAAAGGAAACATCCCCAATAGCCAAGAAAAAGCATAAAACTAACAAAGCAGCATACAATAGAGGTCCAAAAGAAGCACAACAACCATAGAAATAAAACAAGTAGCTAGCCAGGACTTGCCAAAAAAACTAAACTTCCCCAGTAATAAAGACTAACCCGACAGGAAGCAAAATAATAACACAAAATGTGCACAATGCACCAGTGAGGCTAACCTCAAGAATTACCAAATGCAAAACCAAGGCAAAGAAAGATCAAAATAAATAATAAGGAGGGTAAACCAAAAAGTAGCCAGGAAATTCTACAAAAGATGGTTCAAAAAGACAACAACCAACAACAGTTCCCACTAGGAAGGCCACCCATCCAACCATGAAAAACTAGCAAAATGTAATTCGAGTTCAAGGGAAGAGCCAACAAGCCAACTAGTGAAGAAAATAGAATAAAGCTAGAGCAAAAACCATCTCATCCACTAGCAACCAGAGTAACAAGGCAGAGAAGATAACAACCACCAGGATGAAAAAACCAAGCCAACCTAGAATGGAAAGACAGGAACCACCAAATATAACCAAAACCAACCAAAACTAGAGGTAAAACATAAACCAGCTAGCCAAAAGTGAAAATAACTTTAGGGTTTATGGTTTAGGGTTTAGGGTTTGGGTTTTTGATGGTTTAAGGTTTGGGTTTAAGGTATAGGGTTGTAGGGTTTAGGGTTGTAGGGGGTTTAAGACTTAGGGTTTGTTTGAGGTTTACGGTTTAGGGTTTAGGTTAATTTATGGTTTAGGGTTTATGGATTTTTTACATTTAGGTTTTAGGATTTAAGGTTTAGGGTATTAGGGTTTAGAATTTCTTTACAGTTTAGGGCTTAGGGTTTAAGGTTTACTTTAGGTTTAGGATTTTTTTAAAAAACAAAATTAAGTAAAGTTGTAGGTTTAGGTTTATTTAGTTTATTTAGTTGATTTTTTATTTAATTTAATTTATTTTATTTTTTTATTTTTATTTAGGTTTATTTTTGGCTTTTATTTAGTTTAGTTTATTTATTTAGGTTTATTTATTTTATTTTAGGTATTTTATTTTAGTTTATTTTTTTAGGTTTAGGTTTAGGTTTATGTATATTTTTAGTTTAGTTTATTTTATTTTATTTTTTTTTAGGTTTAGGTTTTATTTTTTAGTTTTAGGTTTAAGTTTTAGGTTTTTATTTTATTTTTTTAGGTTCTATGTTTTAATTTTAGGTTTATTTTTAGATTTAATTTTTTAGTTTAGGTTTAGGTTTATTTTTAGTTTATTTTATTTTATTTAGTTTAGGGTTTAGGTTTAGTTTATTTTAGGTTTAGGGTTAGGTTTTATTTATTTTAGTTTAGTTTATTTTCATTTAGGTTTAGGTTTTTTTTTTAGTTTAGGGTTTAGGTTTTATTTTTATTTATTTTTAGGTTTATTTTTTAGGTTTAGGTTTTACTTAGTTTTTATTTTAGGTTTATTTTATTTTTTTTATTTTATTTTAGTTTTATTTTTTAAGGTTTATTATATTTTTTTTTAGTTTTGGTTTTATTTATTTTATTTATTTTAGTTTAGTTTGTTTATTTTATTTTATTTTTTTAGGTTTAGGTTTAGGTTTAGGCTTTAATTTAGGTTATTTATTTATTTATTTTATTTAGGTTTAGGATTTTTATTTATTTTATTTTTAGGTTTTATTTATTTTAGGTTTAGGTTTTAGGTTTTTTAGGGTTTAGGGTTTAGGGTTTAGGGTTTAGGGTTTAGGTTTAGGTTTGGGGTTTAGGGTTTAGGGTTTAGGGTTGTAGATTTTAGGGATTAGGGGTAAGGTTTTAGGGTTTTAGGGTTTAGTTTTTAGGGTTTAGGGTTTAGGGTTTAGGTTTAGGGTTTTAGGGCTTAGGGTTTAGGGTTTAGGGTTGTAGGTTTAGGGATTAATATTTAGGGTTTAAGGTTTTTTTAAATTAAGTAAATTGGTAGGTTTTGGTTTATTTTTTATTTATTTATGTTTATTTTATTTTTTTTATTTTTATTTAGTTTTTTTTATTTTTATTTAGTTTAGTTTATTTATTTTAGGTTTACTTATTTTTGTTTAGGTTTTTTATTTTAGTTTATCCTTTAGGTTTAGGTTTAGGTTTATTTTTTATTTTAGTTCTATTTTTTTTAGATATTATTTTTATTTTTAGATTTAGATAGTATTTTTATATTTAATTTTATTTTTATTTTTATTTTAGTTAGTATTTTAATTTTAGTTTTTAGTTTATTTTATTTTTATTTTATTATTTAGCTTTTATGGTGATGTTTTAGGTTAGTTTTAGGGTTTAGATTTTAGTTTAGGTTTATTATTTTTAGGTTTAGGTTTATTTTTTTATTTATTTAGTAACTTTAGGTTTATGTTTATGTTTAGGTTTTAGGTTAGGTTTTAGGTTTTATTTAGTTGGGTTTATGATTTAGGGTTTAGGTTTTAGGTTTTAGGGTTTAGGGTTTTTTGGGGTTTAGGTTAGGGTTTAGGGGTTTAGGTTTTATGGTTTAGGTTTAGTGTTAAGTTTAGGGTTTAGGGTTTAGGGGTTTAGGGTTAGTTTAGGTTTAGGGTTTAGGTTTAGGTTTTTAAGTTTAGGTTAGGGTTTATTT
Source organism: Cymbidium sinense (assembly GCA_021442155.1). Taxonomy (NCBI): domain Eukaryota; kingdom Viridiplantae; phylum Streptophyta; class Magnoliopsida; order Asparagales; family Orchidaceae; genus Cymbidium; species Cymbidium sinense. The sequence goes on from CM038214.1 coordinate 286,716,260, forward strand.
AGGTTTAGTTTAGGTTTAGGGTTTAGGTTTAGGGTTGTTTAGGGTTTAGGTTTAGTTTTATTTAGGGTTTAGGGTTTAAGATTTAGGGTTTAGGTTTTGATTTAGGGTTAGGGTTTTAGGGTTTATGTTTAGTTTAAGGTTTAGGGTTTAGGTTTATTTAGTTTAGAGTTTAGGGTTTTATTTTTATTTTTAGGGTTTATTTTAGGTTTTAGGTTTTGGGATTAGGGTTTAAGTTTAAGTTAGTTTAGGGTTTAGGTATTTAGGGTTAGTTTAGAGTTTAGGGTTTTAGGTTTAGGTTTTAGGGTTTAGGGTTTAGTGTTTAGGGTTTAGTTTAGTTAGGGTTAGTTGGTTTAGGTTTTAGGGTTTTAGGTTAGGGTTTATTTTTAGGGTTTATTTTAGTTTAGGTTTTTTAGTTTAGGGTTTAGTTTTATTAGTTTTCTTAAATTAGTAGGATGGGTTTAGGTTTATTTAGTTTAATTTATTTATTTAGTTTGTTTATTTTATTTTTATTTTGTTTTTATATTTATATTAGGTTTATTTATTTTAGTTAGTTTTATTTTATTTTATTTTTTAAGTTTAGGTTTTTTTATTTATTTTTTAGGTTTAGGTTTTATTTTTTATTTTATTTTTAGGTTTAGGTTTTAGGATTTTATTTTAGGTTTATTTTTAGTTTTAATTTTTAGTTTAGGTTTAGGTTTAGGTTTACTTTATTTTTAACTAATTTTTTTATAGATTTAGGTTAGGTTTAGTTTAGTTTATTATGTTTAGGTTTAGGTTTTATTTATTTTAGTTTAGGGTTAGGGTTTATTTTGGTTATTAATGTTTAGGTTTTTTTTAGTTTAGGTTTAGGTTTTATTTTTTTTATTTTTAGTTTATTTTAGGTTTATTTTTTTATGTTTAGTTTTATTTAGTTTTTATTTTATTATTTTAGGTTTATTTATTTTTATATACATTTAGTTTTATTTTATTTAAGTTTTTTATTTTTGGGTTTATTTTATTTTTAGTTTAGTTTTGGTTTTTATATATTATTTTAGTTTATTTTTATTAATTTATTTTTTTATTTTTAGGTTTAGGTTTTTCTTTAGGTTTTTCTTTTATTTTATTTTAATTAGGTTTAAGGTTTAGGGTTTATTTTATTTTTAGTTTTTATTTAGTTAGTTTTTTTTTTTTAGGGTTTAGGTTAGTTTAGGTTTATGCTTTAGGTTTAGGATTTTAGGGTTTAGGGTTTGGGTTTAGGTTTATTTAGGGTTTAGTTTAGGGTTTAGGTTTAGGGTTTAATTTAGTGTTAGATTTAGGATTAGGTTTAGGTTTTAGGTTTTAGGTTTAGGGTTTATGTTTTAGTTTAGGTTTAGGTTTTAGGGTTAATGGTTTTTTTTTAATAGAGAACAAATTTATTAAACATTTCTTTTATTTTGATTTCATCAATCAAGTAGCACCAAGTTTTCTAAGATGCAAGTGATGACATAGATATGAACACGCATTGAGCAAATGAAAATTAACCATCTCTATTACATAGTTCCATTATTTTTTTTTATTTTCTCCGGTTTTTATTTTGAGTAGATTAGCCATCATATCCCTCTTTCCATAAATGCCACCTATATCACCTTTAGATCCCCACCACCCTTTAGTTTATTTTTGCCTATATCTAGATTTAGTGATGTTTATCAAGGTTATGCCCATTCTTAGGGTTTATTTTATGTTTTTTATTAACTTTTAGGGTTTAGGTTTATTTTTTTAATTATTTAGTTACTTTAGGTTTAGAATTATATTTAGGTTTTAGGGTTTTAGGATTAGGGTTTATGATTTTAGGGTTTTAGGTTTTGGTTTAGGTTTTAGTGTTTAGGGTTTTATTTTGGGTTAGGTTTGGGGTTTAGGGTTTAGGGTTTAGGGTTGAGTTTAGGTGTTTAGGATTTAGCATTTAGGGTTTAGATGGTTTAGGTTTTATTAGGGTTAGTTTTTTAGAGTTTAGGATTTAGGGTTTGGGTTTAGTTTTATGGTTTTAGGGTTTAGGTTTAGGGTTTAGGGTTTAAGTTTTAGTATTTTAGGTTTTATTAGAGTTTAGAGTTTAGTTTATAGTTTAGTTTAGGAGTTTTAGTTTTAGTTTTAGAGCTTGGAGTTTAGGGTTTAGGCCAAACTTTAGGTGTGGAGTTTAGATTTAATATTTAGGAGTTTAGTTTGTTTAGGGTTTAAGGTTTTAGTTTAGGTTTAGGTTTAGGTTTAACATTTAGGATTTAGATTAGGTTTTAAGGTTTAGGTTAGTTTGGGTTTAGGTTTAGGGTTTAAGGTTTATGGTTTTAGGTTTAGGTTTAGTTTAATGTTTAGGGTTAGGTTTAGTTAATCATTTAGGTTGTAGGTTTAGTTTCAGTTTAGGGTTTAAGGTTTAGGATTTCAGGTTTAGGTTTTAGGATTTAGGGTTTAGGGTTTTTAGAGTTTAGGGTTTAAAGTTTTGGGTTTAGGGGTTTTTTAATTATTTTTTTGTTAAATTAAGTATGCCGGTAGGTTTAGGTTTATTTAGTTTATTCATTTTAGTTTATTTTAATTTTTATATTTATTTAGGTTTATTTTTATTTTTATTTAGTTTAGGTTATTTATATTAGGCTTATTTATTTTAGTTTAATTTTAATTTTATTTTATTTTTAGGTTTAGATTTAATTTTTTCTTTTTAGATTTAGGTTTTAGTTTTTATTTTATTTTTTTAGGTTTAGGTTTTAGGTTTTTATTTTAGGTTTATTTTTAGGTTTTATTTTTTATTTTAGGTTTAAGTTTAGGTTTAGCTTATTTTTAGTTTAATTTATTTTATTTAGTTTAGATTTAGGTTTAGGTTTACTTTAGTTTAGGTTTAGGTTTTATTTATTTTAGTTTAGGTTTAGATTTATTTTATTTTTATTTTAGGTTTAAGCTTTTTCTTAGTTTAGAGTTTACATTTTATCTTTTATTTATTTTTAGGTTTTAGATTAACTTTTATTTTTAGGTTTAGGTTTTTATTTTATTTTATTTTAGGTTTATTTTATTTTCATTTTACATTATATTTTTATTTTATTTAGGTTTTTTATTCTTAGGTTTATTTTATTTTTTGGTTTAGTTTAGGTTTTATTTATTTTATTTTAGTTTATTTTTATTAGTTTATTTTATTTTTGGTTTAAGTTTAGGTTTTAGTTCAGGTTTTTATTTTATTTTATTTTTTTATTAGATTTAGGTTTAGGGTTTATTTCAATTTTTAGGTTTTTAGGGTTTAAAGTTTAAGGTTTAGGGTTAGCTTGTGGTTTAGGGTTTAGGGTTTAGGGTTTAGGGTTATAGGTTTTAGGATTTATGGTTTACGATTTACGATTTACGGTTTAAGATTTTAAGGTTTAGGGTAAAGGATTTAGGGTTTAAGGTTTTTTATAGGGTTTAGGGTTTAGCATTTTTAGGGTTTAGGGTTTAGGGTGCAGGGTTTAGGTTTTAGGTTTAGGGTTTAAGTTTTAGTTTATGGTTTAGAGTTTAGATTTTAGGATTTATTGGTTTTTTTAACAGAGAACAAATTCATATTTAACATTTATTCTTTTTTATTTCATCAAATAAGTAGCACACCAAGTTTTATTTGACACAAGCAGTGACATAGATAAAAATTGAGCATGCATAGAGCAAATAAAAAACCCTAGATAACTAGAATTGTCCCTATTATAAAGACATAGTTCCATAAGTAGTAGATCAGATCGACCATTCTTCAGATTCCTAGTTCCCATCAGAACCACCTCGGCCTCTCGATTAGCGAGATCCTTCATCATATCCCTAATCTCTCCATCTGCCACCACCATGGCTATGACCTCCATGGCTCATCTCGCCTCCATAACTGCCACCTTCATATCCACGGCACCTCAGATCCCCACACTATGATAGTCACCAGCCTCCCACCTCTAGGCTGAGCACGGTTGGGTGATGTTCCTATTTTCAAGGTTCTACCCATTCTTAGGGTTTAGGTTTAGGTTTAGGTTTATTAGCTTTTAGGGTTTAGCTTTATTTTTTTAGTTACTTTAGGTTTAGGTTTAGGGTTTAGGGTTAAGGTTTAGAGATTAGTGTTTAGGGTTTAGGGTTTTTTAGTTTAAGGTTTTGGTTTAGGGTTAGGGTTTATGGTTTATGGTTTAGGGTTTCAAGTTTAGTGCTTATGCTTTAGCATTTAGGGTTAGCTTAGGGTTTACGATTAGTTTAGGGTTTAGGGTTTACAATTTAAGGTTTAGGGCTTAGGGTTTAGGGTTTGGGTTTAGGCTTTAGCCTTTAAGGTTTTAGGGTTTAAGGTTGTTTAGAGTTTAGGGTTTAAGTTTTAAGGTTTATGGTTTAGGGTTTAGAGCTTAAGGATTAGGGATACGATTAGGGTTTAGGGTTTAGGGTTGCTGGGTTTAGGTTTTAGGGTTTAATTTAGTTTAGTGTTTAAGTTTAGGTTTAAGTTAGGTTTAGTTTTGACTAGTTTAGGGTTTAGGGTTTAGGTTAGTTTAGGGTTTAGGGTTTTGTGTTTAGGGATTAGGGTTTAGTGTTTAGGGTTTGTTTAGGGTTTATGGTTTAGGGTTTAAGGTTTAGGGTTTAGAGGTTAGGGTTTAGGGTTTAGGGTTTAAGGTTTATGGTTTTTTAGGGTTTAGGTTAAGGGTTTAAGGTTGCAGGTTTAGTGTTGAGGGTTTAGGGTTATAGGTTTAGGATTTAGAGTTTAGGGTTTAGAGTTTAGAGTTTAGGATTTATGGTATAGGGTTTTTAGGGTTTAGTGCTTACGGTTTAGGTTTTACAGGTTTTATTTATTTATTTATTTATTCTTAAATTAAATAAGTCCGTAGGTTTAGGTTTATTTAGTTTTTTATTTTTATTTTTATTTTTATTTAGGTATATTTATTTTAATTTAGTTTCATTTTTTTTTAGGTTTAGGTTCTATTTTTTATTTTTAGGTTTAGGTTTCAATTTTTTTTTTTAGGTTTAGGTTTTAGGTTTTTATTTTAGGTTTATTTTTAAGTTTTATATTTTAGTTTAGGTTTAGTTTTAGTTTTAGTTTTTTTTTATATTATTTTATTTTGTTTAGGATTAGGTTTAGATTTAGTTTATTTTAGGTTTAGGTTTAAGTTTTATTTATTTTAGTTTAGTTTATTTTAATTTAGGTTTATTTTATTTTATTTATTTTATTTTTATTTTAGGTTTAGGTTTTATTTAGTTTATGGTTTAGGTTTTATTTTTTTATTTATGTTTTTAGGTTTATTTTTTAGGTTTAAGTTTTTATTTTATTTTATTTTAGGTTTATTTTATTTTTATTTTAGATTTAGTTTTTTTTATTTAGTTTTTTTTTATTTTTTAGGTTTATTTTTTAATTTAGTTTAGTTTATTTTTAGGTTTAGGATTATGTTTGGGTTTTTATTTTATTTTATTGTTTTACTTTATTTAGGTTTAGGTTATTTTATTTATTTTAGTTTTAGGTTTTATTTAATTTAGGTTTATGTTTTTAGGGTTTTAGGATTTAGGATTTATTGTTTAGAGTTTAGGGTTAGTTTAGGGTTTAGGGTTTAGGGTTTAAGTTTTAGGCTTTAGGGTTATAAGGTTTAGGGTTTAGGGTTTAGGGTTTAGGGTTTTAGGCTTTTAGGGTTTATGGTTTAGTGTTTTAGGGTTTAGGTTTTAGAGTTAATTATTTAGGGTTTAGGGTTTTTAGGGTTTAAGTTTTATTTTAAGGTTTAATGTTTACGGTTTAAGATTTTAGGGTTTAATGCTTTTTAGTTTAGGATTTAGGGTTTATGGTTTAGGATTTATGGTTTAGGGTTTAAATTAGTTTAGGGTTTAGGGTTTAGGGTTTAAGGTTTAGGGTTTAAGTTAGTTTAGGGTTTAAGGTTTAGGTTAGTTTAGGGTTTAGGGTTTAGGGTTTAGGGTTTAGTTAGGATTAGGGTTTAGGTTTAGGGTTTAGGGTTTAGGGTTTAGGGTTTAGGTGGAATCCACATGTTCTGAAATCTAAAAGGAGAGAAATTCTTTAATCTATTATAATTATTGTTAATAGAAACCAAAAGATGAGCATGATCGGACAAGGTTCTGCTTAAATGATCTATAGAAGTAATAGGCCATTGATTAATCCAATGAGTATTCAAAAGAATCTGGTCCATTCTTTGCCAAAGTCTAGAGTTTTGCCAAGTTTAATTAGAACCCTTAAAAGCAATATTATCCAAATTACTATCAAGGATCATATTGGAAAATTCTTCCATGGAATGAATATTAGGAGAGCAACCACCATTTTTGAGAGAACAAAATATTTTGAAATCACCACCAACAAACCAAGGTTTATTGTGAGTTGGCAACATTAGTCAAGTTATCCCAAAGAAGATTTATAGGATCTATTACAAGATCATAAACAAAAGAGTCCAAAACACAATAACCACAATAAGAGATTTGAGCATTGACAACTTGATGAAAATCATCAAGAATAGGAACATCTATAAAGCTATTCCAAAAGCACCAAATCTTATTACTAACATTAGAGAAAACTTTGTTGAAATCGATCATTCTAGCAACATGGTTAATTTTATTTGCATGAATAAGTGGCTCAAGAATAATAAGTAAAAAAATATTATGGATACGACAAAGATTTCTAATACAGTTACGAATAGAGAGAATACCAATCTCTAACATTTGAAACTAAAAAATTAAACATAAAAATGAAAGGGGAGGGGGAGTAAAGTTGAGAGAAGAGAGAGGCATGACTCTAGTGTTTCTTAGTAATTTGGGAGAAAAAATTTTAACATTATTTTTCTATTTCAAATATAAACTTTGGAAGCCATTTTTTTGCGCTTTGAATCATCATCCGAAAAGGATTTAGCAACATTAGTCACATCTTTGGGAGAAATCTCCTGATGAGAAGTGAATTCTCTTTTTTCCAAGAGACTGGAATTTATTAAAGAAAAATAAGCAGAATAATAAGGGAGGGAGCAGAAACTAATTTATTAAAAAGGCAAGTAGGAACACCAAACCCTTCCTTTAGCCAAATCATTTGATAAAAGAAAAACTTTTTGAGAAGCTAAATCATTCTGAATTTGGAATATGGAATCAGGTTTATCAACTTGATTATCATGAGGTATTAAAGTCATATTCAACATTGAATTAGAATGATGCATAGTATTAAATTCCTCATTTATGTTCTGCATTAAAGCTTCATTTTTATCCATCAAAGCCAACAAGGATGCAAGGATCGAATCAGAGGAAACATAGTCCTCATTCAAAAGTTTAGAAAAGCTATTATTGTTCACATTAGAAGCCTTCAATTGCTTAGAATAAGTGAAAGGTAAATCAACCTTATTTGGAACATTCAAAGAATCCTTTTTTTTAAAGTAGTTTTTAATATTTAACAGTGGTTGGCCTAGGGTTAGGAACAAAAGTTTCATTAACAAGGATTTTTTTTTAGGTGAGGGTAAAGAATGAAATATTGAGAATTATCATGCCCGTGGATTTTGCAGTGAGAACCAAAAATAGGGAAATTTTTCAAATTCAATTCTTTGCATGTAACCATAATTTTTAGATCCCAACTACATTTTTTTGGGGTATTTCTTGGTAATGTCCAATTCATTAAGGATTCTAGCCATTGAAGGATGAGATTTCATAGTCATTGCCTAATCAATTTGTAATGACTGACAAAATAAAGCACCCACAACAAAAATGAATGGATTATTAACGAAATGTATTTGCATATTCGGAAGAGAAATAAAAATTAGAATGATTGAGAATTAGGGTTTAAGGTTTATAGTTTAGGGTTTAGGTTTAGGGTTTAGGGTTTAGGGTTTAGGGTTTAGGTTTAGGGTTTAGGATTTAAACTTTTTTTAGGTTTATAGTTTAGGGTTTAGTTAGTTTAAGATTTAGGTTAGTAGGTTTAGGTTTAGGGTTTTAGGTTTAGGTTTACTATTTAGGTTTTAGATTTTAAGGTTTATAGTTTTGATTTTAGTTTTATTAGTTTAGGGTTTAGGTTTAGTTTAGTTTAAGGTTTTAGGTTTGAGTTTAGGTTTAGTTTAAACTTTTAGTATTTAGGTTTAGGTAGTAGGTTTTAGTTTAGTTTAGGTTGTTAGTTTAGGTTTAGGTTTAGTTTAGTTTTTAGGTAGGTTTAGGGTTTAGGATTTAGGATTTGGTTTAGGTTTTAAACTTTAGGTTTAGGTTTTATTTTATTTTTTTATTTTAAATTAGTTAGTTTAGGTTTATTTAGTTTACTTAGTTTATTATTTATTTATTTTAGTTTATTTATTTCTTATTTTATTTAGTTTAGTTTATTTATTTTTGTTTAGGTTTTTTTTGTTTATTTTTTAAGTTTAGGTTTAGGTTTGTTTTTATTTTTTATTTTAGATTTATTTTTATTTTATTTTTTAGATTTTATTTTTTATTTTTAGATTTAGTTTGAGGTTTTTATTTTATTTTTTAAGTTTATTTTATTTTTATTCTAGGTTTAGTTTTTATTTTATTTTGGTTTTTTTACTTTTAGGTTTATTTTATTTTATTTAGTTTAGTTTAGGTTTTTATTTATTTTATTTTAGTTTAGTTTTTATTTTTTATTTTATTTTATTTTTAGGTTTAAGTTTAGGTTGAGCTTTAGGTTTAGGTTTTAGTTTAGGTTTTATTTTATTTTATTTTTTAATTTTATTTAGGTTTAGGTTTTTCCATTTATTTTATTTTTAAGTTTTATTTAGTTTAGGTTCAGATTTTTAGGTTTTTAGGATTTAGGGTTTAGGGTTTAGGGTTTAGGGTTTATGGTTGTATGTTTTGGATTTAGGGTTTAAAGTTAAGGGTTTAGGGTTTTAGGCTTTAAGGTTTAGGGTTTAGGGTTTAGGATTTTAAGGTTTAGGGTTTAAGATTTAGTGTTTAGGGTATAGGTTTTAGGTTTAGGGTTTATGTTTTAGTTTAGGGTTTAGGGTTTACGATTTAGGGTTTAGGGTTTAGGTTTTAGGTTAAGGGTTTATGTTTTAGTTTAGGGTTTCAGGTTTTTTAATAGAGAACAAATTCAGATTCAACATTTCTAGTTTTAAATTTTATCAACCAAGTAGCACACCAATTTTTCTAAGACACAAGCGATGACATAAATAAAAAATGACCACATAGAACAAATAAAAACAGATAACTAGAACCGTCTCTAGAAGTTCCAAAGTAGTAGTCAATTGGCCGTTCTTTAGTTTTTCGTTCCCATGGAACCACCGGTAGTAGTTGCCATATCCCTGATCTCTCCCTCCACCACCACCATGGCTGTAACCTCTGTCGCTCCTCCCACCTCCATAACTGTCTCTACGGCAAAGACCCAGTTCCATAAGCAGCAGATCGGATTGGTTCTTTAGTTTTTCTCCTTCCCATCAAAACCACCCTCGCATCTCCAGTAGCGGTATCCACCATCATAACCCTGATCTCTCCCTCCACCACCATGGCTGTAACCTCTATCGCTCCTCCCACCTCTATAACTTACACATTCATATCCACCAGTACCTCTAGATCTACCACCACCACTGCAATAATCACTGCCTCCGCCTTCTCCTCCAATGCTCGATCTGGGTTGAGCCTGGTTGATGGTGATGTTCCTGCCATCAAGGTCCTGCCCATTCTCAGGGTTTAGGTTTACGTTTAGGTTTATTAACTTTTAGTGTTTAGGTTCATTTTTTTATTTAGTTAGATACTGCAGGTTTAAGTTTAGGATTTAGGATTTAGGGTTCAGGGTTTATAGTTTTGGATTTGGATTTTAGGGTTTAATATTTTAGGGTTTAGGATTTTAGGGTTTAGCATTTAGTGTTAAAGTTTAGGCTTTATGGTTTTGGGTTTAAGGTTTAGTTTTAGATTTAGGGTTTAGGTTTAGCTAGGTTTAGGTTAGTTTAAGTTTTAGGGTTTTAAATTTAGTGTTTAGGGTTTAGGTTTAGGAGTTTAGGGTTTAAGGTTTAAGGTTATTTAAGTTTAAGGTTTATAGTTTTAGTTTAAGTTTAAGGTTTAGAGCTTAAGGTTTAGGTTTAGGGTTTAAAGTTTAGAGTATATGGTTTAGGATAGTTTAGGGTTTATAGTGAGTTTAGGTTTAAGGTTTAGATTTAGGGTTTAGTTTAAGTTTAGTATAGTTTAGGGTTTAAGTTTTAGGTTTAGTTTAGGGTTTATGGTTTATTTCTGGGGTTTAGTTAGGTTTAGGTTTAGGGTTTAGGTTATTTAAAGTTTAGGAGTTATAGTTTAGGGTTTATTTGGTTTAGGCTTAGGTTTAGTTTAGTTTAAGGTTTAGGGTATGATTTAGGATGTAGTTTAGGGTTTATAGTGTAGTTTTAGGTTTAGGGTTTAGATTTAGGGTTTAGTTTTATAGTTTTAGGTGTATAGTTTGAGTTTATTTTAGGTTTATTTAGTTTATAGTTTTAGGGTTTATTTTTAGGTTTAGTTTATTATTTATTTAGTTTAGTTTAGGGTTATTTATTTTATTTTTAGGGTTTAGTTTATTTTAGGGTTTAGGGTTTAGGTTTAGGGTTAGGTTTATTTAGGTTTAGTTTATTTTTTTTTATATTGATTTTTTTCTTAAATTAAGTAAACCGTTAGGTTTAAATTTATTTAGTTTATTTTTTATTTATTTTAGTTTATTTTAGTTCATTTTATTTTTATTTTTGTTTTAGTTTATTTTTATTAGGTTTATTTATTTTAGTTTAGTTTTATTTTTATTTAAATTTTTAGGTTAAGGTTTTATTTTTTTATTTTTAGGTTTAGGTTTTAGTTTTTATTTTATTTTTTAGGTTGAGGTTTTTATTTTATGTATATTTTTAAGTTTTATTTTTTAGTTTTGGTTTAGGTTTAGGTTTAGTTTATTTTTAGTTTTATTTATTTAATTTAGTTTAGGTTTAGGTTTAGGTTTAGGTTTTCTTTTCTTATTTATTCTTTAGGTTTAGGATTTTATTTAGTTTTTATTTTATTTTATTTTAGGATTTTAAGGTTTAATTTTTATTTTATTTAGGTTTTTTATTATTAAGTTTTGATTATATTTTTATTTATTTTATTTTAGTTGAGTTTTTATTTTTTATTTTATTTTCTTTTTAGGTTTAGGTTTTGGTTAGGTTTTAGTTTATGTTTTTATTTTCTTTATATATTTATATTTTATTTATGTTTAGTTTAAGTTTAGGTTTTTTTCTCTTTACGGTTTAGGGTTAGTTTAGGGTTTTAGGCTTAGGGTTTAGTGTTTGCAAGTTAGGTTTTACGTTTAGGGTTTAGGGTTTAGGGTTTAGAGTTTAGTGTTTAGGTTTTAGGGTTTAGGGTTTAGGGTTTAGGGTTTTAGGGTTTAGGGTTAATAATTTAGGATTTAGGGTTTAGGGATTATAGGGTTTAGGGTTTAGGTTTTAGGTTTAGGGTTCAGGCTTTACTTTAGGGTTTAGGGTTTTTAGTTTTTCTAAGAGAGAATAAATTCAAATTCAACATTTCTTCTTTTTGATTTCATCAACCAAGTAGCACGCTAAGTTTTCTAAGTCACAAGCGACGACATAGATAGAAATTGAGCATGCATAGAGAAAATCAAAAACCCTAGATAACTATAACCGTCTCTACCAAAAATACATAGTTTGATAAGCAGCAGATCATATATTTTGTTTTTCAATTTCTCCAGTTCCCATCAGAACTACCCTGGCTTCTCGAGTTGCAGGATCCACCATCATGTCCCTAGTCTCTCCCTACGCCACCACCATGGCTGTAACCTCCATCGCTCTTCTAGCCTCCATAATCACCACTTCTCAGACCACCACCTCCATATCCACCAACACCTTTAGATCCCCCATAGCCACGATAATCACCACCTCAGCCTTCTCCTCCACTACCAGATCTAGATAGAGCTTGCTTGACGGTGATGTTCATGTCGTCAAGGTTTTGCCCATTCAAAGGGTTTAGGTTTAGGTTAAGGTTTATTAGGTTTTAGGTCTTATGTTTATTTTTTAATATATTTAGTTACCTTAGGTTAAGGTTTAGGGTTTGGGCTTTAGGGTTTAGTGTTTTAGGGTTTAGGGTTATGGTTTAAGGTTTAGGGTTTACGGTTTAGCATTTAGGGTTTAGTGTTTGGGGTTTAATGTTTAGGGTTTAGGGTTTAGTGTTTTTTTGGGTTTAGGGTTTAGGGTTTAGGGTTTAGGGTTAGCTTTAGGGTTTACGATTTAGGATTTAGGGTTTAGGATTTAGGTTTTAAGTTTTCTTTTTTAATTAAGTAAATTGGTAGGTTTAGAATTATTTAGTTTATTTTTTATTTATTTTAATTTATTTTATTTTTTATTTTTATTTTCATTTTTTTATTTTTATTTAGTTTATTTATTTATTTTAGTTTAGATTTTCTATTTTAGTTTTTTTTAGGTTTAGGCTTATTATTTAGCTAATTTTTACTTTTATATTATTTTTTAGGTTTAGGTTTTATTTTCTATTTTTAGGTTTAGATTTATGTTTTTATTTTATTTTTTTAGGTTTAGGTTTTCGGTTTATTTTTTGTTTATTTTGTTTTATTTAGTTTAGGTTTAATTTATTTAAGGTTTAGGTTTTGGTTTCATTTATTTTAGTTTATGTTTTGTTTTATTTTATTTTATCTATTTTACTTTTATTTTTATTTTAGGTTTAATTTTTTTTTAGTTTATGGCTTAAGTTTTATTTTTTATTTATTTTTAGGTTTATTTTTTAGGTTTAGGTTTTTATTTAATTTTTATTTAATTTATTTTATGTTTATTTATTTTTATTTTAAGTTTAATTTTATTTTATTTAGGTTGTTTATTCTTAAGTTTATTTTATTTTTAGTTTAGTTTAGGTTTTTATTTATTTTAGTTTAGTTTATTTCTATTTTTTATTTTTAGCTTTAGTTTTAGGGTTTTTATTTATTTTATTTTTAGGTTTTATTTAGTTTAGTTTTGAGTTTTTAGGTTTTATGGTTTAGGGTTTAGGGTTTAGGGTTTGGGGTTTAGGGTTTAGGGTTGTAGGTTTTAGGGTATAGGGTTTAGGGTGTAGGGTTTAGGGTTTATGGTTTGGGGTTTATGGTTTAGGGTTATAAGTTTTAAGGTTTAGTGTTTAGGGTTTAGGTTTAGGGTTTATTTTGTTTTTATTTTAGTTTATTTTAGGTTTATTTGTTTTTATTTTACATTTAGCTTTTATTTTATTTATGTTTTTTATTTTTAGATTTATTTTATCTTTTAGTTTATTTTAGTTTTTTATTTATTTTATTTTAGTTTAATTTTTAATTTTTAAGTTATTTTATTTTTAGGTTTTGGTTTAGGTTTAGGTTTAAGTTTAGGTTTAGGTTTTAGTTTAGGTTTTTAATTAATTTTATTTTTTTATTTTATTTAAGTTTATGCTTTCTTATTTATTTTATTTTTTGGTTTTATTTAGTTTAGTTTAGGTTTTTAGGTTTTAGGGTTTAGGGTTTAGTGTTTAGGGTTTAGGGTTTACGATATGTGGTTTAGGGATTAAGTTTTAGAGTTGTCTTTTAGGGTTTCAGGTTTAGGGTTTTAGGATTTTAGGTTTAGAGTTTTATGGTTTAGGGTTTTCGTTTTTTTTCTAGGGTTTAGAGTTTTAGAATTTAGGGTTTATTATTTAGGGTTTAGGGTTTAGAGTTAGTTTTAAAGTTTAGGATTTAGGATTAGTGTTTTTTTTTTTACTAATTATTTATTTTTAAAAAAATTAAGTAAACTAGTAGGTTTAGGTTTATTTAGTTTATTTAGTTTAGGGTTTAGGGTTTATGGTTTAAGGTTTTAGGGTTTAGGGTTTTAGGGTTTAGGATTTTTGGGGTTTAGGGTTTAGGGTTAGTTTAAGGTTTAGGGTTTAGGGTTTAGGGTTTATGGTTAGTATAGAGTTTAGGGTTAAGGTTTTAGGGTTTAGGGTTGTAGGTTTAAGGTTTAGGGGTTTAGGGTTTATAGTTTTATTTTTTTAAAATTAAGTAAGTTAGTAAGTTTAAGTTTATTTAGTATATTTTTATTTTTATTTATTTTAGTTTACTTTATTTTATATTTTTATTTAGGTTTATTGTCTATTTTTATTTAGTTTATTTTATTTATTTTAGGTTTATTTATTATAGTTTAGGTTTTTTATTTTAGTTTAGTTTATGTTAAGTTAGGTTTAGGTTTATTTTTTTTAATTATTTTATTTTTATTTTAGGTTTAGTTTTTTTTAGTTTAGGGTTTTGGTTTCATTTTTGATTTATTTTTAGGTTTATTTTTTAGGTTAAGGTTTTTAATTTGTTTTTTTAGGTTTATTTGATTTTTATTTTACAATTTGTTTATATTTTATTTAGTTTTTTTATTCTTAGGTTTATTTTAATTTATAGTTTAGTTAAGTTTTTATTTATTTTATTTTATTTTATTTTATTTTTAGGTTTAGGTTTAGGTTTTAGTTTAGGTGTTTATTTTATTTTTATTTTATTTTATTTAGGTTTTGTTTTTATTTATTTATTTTATTTTTAGGTTTTAATTAGTTTATGTTTAAGTTTTTAGGTTTTTAGGGTTTAGTGTTTAGGTTTTAAGGTTTTAGGTCTTGGGTTTACGGTTATAGGTTTTAGGCTTTTGGGTTTAGTGTTTAGGGTTTAGGTTTAGGGTTTAGGGTTTGAAGGTTTAGGGTTTAGGATTATAGGTTTAGGATTTAGGATTTAGGTTTTAGGGTTAAGGTTTTTTATTTTCTTATTTTTTATTTTTTTTATTTTTAATTTTTAATTTTTAAATTAAGTATACTTGTAGGTTTATGTTTATTTAGTTTAGTTAGTTTATTTTATTATTTTTATATGGCTTTATTTTTGTTTTTATTTAGTTTAGTTTATTTATTTTAGGTTAGGTTTTTTATTTTAGTTTATATTTTCGGTTTAGGTTTATTTTTTTAGTTTACTTTCATTTATTTTATTATTATTATTTTTAGGCTTAGGTTTTATTTTTTATTTTTAGGTTTAGGTTTAGGTTTTTATTTTATTTTTTTAGGTTTAGGTTTTAGGTTTTTATTTTAGGTGTATTTTTAGGTTTTAATTTTTAGTTTAGGTTTAAGTTTATTTTTAGTTTATTTTCTTTTATTTAGTTTAGGTTTAGCTTTAGGTTTTATTTATTTTAGTTTAATTTATTTCAGTTTAGGTTTAGGTTTATTTTCTTTTCAATTTAATTTTAAGTTTTTTTTTTCGTTTAGGGTTTATGTTTTATTTCTTATTTAATTTTAGGTTTTTTTTTTTATTTATTTTTTACGTTTAAGTTTTTATTTACTTTTTATTTTATTTTATTTTAGGTTTATTTTAGTTTTATTTTAGATTTAGTTTTTATTTTATTTATGTTTTTTATTTTTAGTTTAGTTTAGGTTTTTATTTATTTTATTTTAGTTTAATTTTTTTATTATATTTTCTTTTCGGGTTTAGGTTTAGGTTTAGGTTTTAGTTTATGTTTTTATTTTATTTTATTTTGGTTTAGGTTTTTTTATTTATTTTATTTTTAGGTTTTATTTAGTTTACATTTAGGTTTTTAGGTTTTTAATGTTTTAGGGTTTAGGGTTTTACAGTTTAAGGTTTAGGTTTATGGTTAGTTTAGGGTTTAGGGCTTAGGGTTTAGGGTTTGGGGTTTAGGGTTTAGGGTTTAGGGTTTATGATTTAGGGCTTAGGGTTTAGGTTTTAGGGTTTAGGGTTTAGGGTTTAGAGTTTGAGACTTTATAGTTTAGGGTTTAGGATTTTTAGGGTTTAGAGTTTAGGGTTTAGGGTTTAGAGTTTAGGTTTTAGGTTTATGGTTTAGGGTTTAGGGTTTAGGTTTTAGGTTTAGGGTTCAAGTTTTAGTTTAGGTTTAGGTTTTCGTTAAGAGAGTAGAAATTGATTCAAGATTTCTTCATTTTAATTTCATCAACCAAGTAACACACCAAGTTTTTTAAGACACAAGTGGCGACATAAATAAAAAATGAGCATGCTTAACGCAAATTAAAAACCCTAGATAACTATAACTATCTCTACTGTAAAGACAATGTTTCTCTAGTTCCCATCAAAATCACCCAGGCCTCTCGAGTAGCGGAATCCACCATCATATCCCCGTTCTCTCCCTCCACCACCACCACTGCTATAACTTCCATCGCTCCTCCCACCTCCATACCACCACTACTTTGACCAGCATGTCGATATCCACCACTAGATCTAGACTAAGCTTGGTTGACGGTGATGTTCCTGCCATCAAGGTTCTGCCCATTCTCATGGTTTAGGTTTACATTTATTAGGTTTTAGGGTTTAGGTTTACTTTTTAATTTATTCAGTTACTTTAAGTTTAGGTTTAGGGTTTGGGGTTTAATGGGTTTAGAGTTAGGGTTTAGGGTTTAGGGTTTAGGGTTTAGGGTTCTAGGAATTATGTTTTAGAGCTGGTCTCTGCTAGGTTTAGCGTTTAAGGATGTAGGTTTAGGGTTGTAGGTTTAGGGTTTACGGTTTAGGGTTTTTGGGTTTAGGATTAAAGGTTTAGGGTTTTTATGGTTTAGGATTTATAGTTTAGGGTTTACGATTTTTAGGGTACAGGATTTAGGGCTTAGGTTTAGGTTTTAGGTTTATGGTTCAGGTTTTAGTTTAGGGCTTAGAGTTTTTGGTTTTTTTTAAGAGAGAACCAATTCATATTCAACATTTCATCTTTTTGATTTCATAAACCAAGTAACACACCAAGTTTTCTATGACACAAGCGACAACATAGATAAAAAATGAGCACGCATAGAACAAATCAAAAACCCTAGGTATCTAGAAATGTCTCTACTGTAAAGTCACATTTCCATAAGCAGTAGATCGGATCAGTCATTCTTAGTTTCTCCAGTTCCCATCAGAACCACCCTGACCTCTCGAGTAGTGGGATCCACCATCATCAATCTCTCCCTCCACGCCAGGCGAACCTCCATCGCCTCCGCCTCCATTACCATTGCCCCACCAACACCTCCATATCCACCGACCTCTGATCCCACCACTACTAACCACCACCGCCCGCCTCCAGCCAGACGGATCAGCAGGTTGACGATGATGTTCTCTCCGTCAAGGTACTGATTCTTAGGGTTTTGGTTTTATTAGGTTTTATGGTCAAGGTATATTTTTTATATTATTTAGTTACTTTATATTTAGGTTTATGGTTTGGGGTTTAGGGTTTAGGATTTAGCATTTTAGGGTTTCTAGGTTTTTAAGGTTTAGGGTTTAGGTATTAGGTTTAGGGTTTTACGTTGTAGGTTTAGGGTTTATGATTAAGGTTTAAGGTTTTTTTTAAAATTAAGTGAACCAATGGGTTTAGGTTTATTTAGTTTATTTTTTATTTATTTTAGTTTATTTTATTTTTTATTTTTATTTAGGTTTATTTTTATTTTATATTTAGTTTAGTTTATTTATTTTATGTTTACTTATTTTTAGTTTAGGGTTTTCATTTTAGTTTATTTTTTTAGGTTTAGGTTTAGGTTTAAGTTTATTTTTTAGTTGAGTTTTATTTTTATTTTATTTTTTAGGTTTAAGTTTTATTTTTTATTTTTAGGTTTAGGTTTAGAATTTTATTTAATTTTTTTAGTTTTAGGTTTTAGGTTTTTATTTTAGGTTTATTTTTAGGTTTTATTTTTTAGTTTAGGTTTATGTTTATTTTTAGTTCATTTTATTTTATTTAGTTTAAGTTTAGGTTATGGTTTAGTTTATTTTAGGTTTACATTTATGTTTTATTAATTTTAGTTTAGTTTATTTTAGTTTAGGTTTAAGTTTATTTTATTTTGTTTATTTTATTTTTATTTTTGGTTTAGGTTTTTTTTAGTTTAGGTCTTAGGTTTTATTTTTTATTTATTTTCAGGTTTATTTTTTAGGTTTAGGTTTTATTTAGTTTTATTTTAGGTTTATGTTATTTTTATTTTACATTTAGTTTTTATTTTACTTAGGTTTTTTATTCTTAGGTTTATTTTATTTTTTTTAGTTTAGTTTAGGTTTTTATTTATTTTATTTTAGTTTATTTTTACTTTTTTATTTTATTTTAATTTTAGGTTTAGGTTTAGATTTTAGTTTACATTTTTATTTTATTTTATTTTATTATTTTATTTTGTTTAGGCTTTTTAAATTTATTTTATTTTTGGTTTTATTTAGTTTAGGTTTAGGTTTTTTTTAGGTTTAGGGTTTAGGGTAGGTAATTAGCAAACTTAATTAACTAATTCATTACTATTTAATAAGTTAATTAATCACTTAATTGATTAAGAGAATGATTAAGAGTGGATCAAGTAATTACCCTAATTAAACCATTAATAAATTTCAAGAAAATCATGGGAGGCAGAGGTCATCCCATTAATCAACCCTAAGAAGTTTGGAATTAATCAGTGAATAATTAGGGAGTAATTAATATAATTACATTCCCAATAAAACCCTAATTGCATAAAATTCACTGTTTAAAATCCATCAAACTTAATTTTAGATTATTCCCCTTTGAATTATCTTCATAATGCATTTTATTTTGTATTTTTCTGAATTTTTGACATTTTGTTATGTTATTTAGAATTTTTATGTTTATTAGGTAATTAAATCCCTAATTATTTGACTAATCCCGTCAGCGCCATGTGGACCACTGACGCGGCGCGCGCTTTCCAATGTGGTATGGTGGGATTCATCACCTAAGTTATTACATCGACCGCATGTACCGACCTTTCTCTAGATCGTCCGATCAAAGATCAGACTGTTGAGATCGAGCCCACGGTTTCTAAAGGGATTAATCACAGATCTAGCATGGATTAATCTGGATCGTGCATCCAAAATGTGCGTATGGATGGTCCATGGTCCATCACTGACCTCACCTGCGGGAGAGGGCATCCGTCCACTCCTTAGGGAAAGATCTGGCTCGATTGAGCTCAGATTGAGCTTAAACTAAACCCACCCCATCAACTTGCAAGGGGATGAGCAGTTAGTTGAAGCCTTGTGGGCCTACCGCACCACATATAGATTTCCAACTTAGTTTACTCCTTTCTCCTTAGTGTATGGCTCTGATGTCATTCTACCATTAGAAGTCCAACTCTCATCATAAAGGATAGCTGTGGGTAGCAAGATCACAATAGAGCAGAACACCAAGTTACGGATAGAAGAGCTCGAAGGTTTGTAGGAGAGACACCTGTGAACATGCCAAAACATCGAGTTATATAAAGCTAAAATGATTCAAACTGATAAAAAGTTGGTCCGTCCTAGAGATTTTCAAGTAAGATAGCTTTTTTTATTTATAAGGAGACCGATTATTGTCTATAATAAGATGGGAGGCAAGTTTAAACCCACATTGGAAGGCCATTTTGCCATAGAGAAGGCCTAATAAGGAGGATCTTATCAGCTTATTAATCATAAGAGAGAGTGCTCAATGCTTCCAATCAACAAGCTCTACTTAAATAAATATTATAAATCATGTTTGAAAATAATTATCATCAATGAATATTCCATTTTGAATTCAATCTTTTTCATGCTAAAAGTTCCTATTTATAAATCCTCCATAATGTGTTTAGGATAGGTGTATGAAACCTTAGCGACATCCTATCCTTCATCGACACAACACAAAAATATAAAACAAACACATATATTTTATCTTGGGCTACTCTGAGTTGAGATAATGCCACCAGTGGAACTCACTTAGTAGCTGCTCTAAGTCAGGCTCTTGTGCTATGCTGCTAGTGTGTCACCCCAGAGGTCTTTTTGCTTTAGATGATGTAAGTCTGATACACTTTCCTCCCTTACTTGGCCACTACACATCGACGAGCACCTTGTTAGTTTGGTAGGTCTTAATGCGTGGCTGGTAAGCTACCTCATGTTGGCTTTATTTAGGAGGATGTGAGTCTGCTACGCTTTCTTGTTGGGTTAGCCTTCATGCATTGACTGGGTCGAGTATATTTGTAGTTTAGGATAAGTCTCATATTAGCTCCTTCCCTCCTAACTGCTTCATATCTAGGTCCAGTCCTTCCTCCAAGCTCCCCGCTTAGTAGTCGCTCTAGGTCAGATAACATATGTCCCGATGACAGACTATCCTGATGATCAATTCCACTTGGAAAGTTGTAAGCCTACATGCTTTCTTTCCAGATTGATCATTGCACACCGACAGGCACCTTTGGTTGGTTTGTTCTCACTACGCTGATGGATACACCACTCATGCTAATAGATACACCTTACGTTGGTTTGTTCTTGCATAGTAGGATAAACCACTCATGACAGATGTAAGTATGCTACACTTTCTCATTGACTTGGCCACTGTACACCAATAATTTTTATTTTTAGGCCTCAGGATAACGCCCTTAGTAGAACATCCCCTGTGGGCATTATATTTGGATCACGTCCTTTGTGACCCCATTTAGAAACTACCTAGGTTTCTATCAGATTGGACAGTTCCCCTTTCCTAGTAACCACCCCTGTGGTTGGAGAATCCATCCTATGGATGTGTAGATTCTCTCTTTGTCTAGTAAATCTGAGATAGGTCAAGGCTTACATAGCCTCTTCTCAATGTGGTCCCTTGCACACCAGCAGGGTCCACACAAACATATAAATAAAATATATGTTCACTTGTGGATTAGGAGGGCACCCCTAGTGGTATATTTTCTTAAGAAGGCATCCTATCTTTAGGGCAGTGTAGCAAAACTCCTTATTGTAATCACCTGACTACTCTTGAGTTGATATAAGTTCCTAATGACATTCACTCAATAGTCTCCCCTAAGTCAGGTTTGATTTGTTGTGCTACCAATAGGTCACCCCAGTGGTTGTTCCCTACTTTAGAAGATGTAAATATGGTGCGCCTTCTTCCTAGCACAACTATTGCACACCGAAAGGCAACCCCTTAGGTTGGCTAGCTCTACTCCATGGCTAGTAGACTATCTTTTTGGATTTGTAAATCTAAGATAGGACAAGTCTAATATAGCCCCTTCTCAGTGGGTCCATCACACACCGATGTTGTCTATAAATTAAATCTATCAAATTTGATCGATCTCACATCCCCAGCGGATATGCCCTCAATTTAAAATTAAACTAAACCAAACAAACCATATCAAATCACATGAAATTAAGATAAAATTAATCTTGAATACTTTTGAGTTGACATAACTCCCCAGTGGCATTCACTCAATAGTCTCCCTAGGTTAGGTTTGATTTGTTGTTCATCCAACAGGCTACCCCAATGGATGTTCCTTGCTTTGGAAGATGTAAGTCTACTACCGTCTTCCTAGCATAACCACCACACACTGAAAGGCAACCCCTTAGGTTGGATAGCTCTACCCCACAGCTGGTAGACTATCCTTTTGGATTTGTAAACCTGAGGTAGGTCAAGGATAATATAACCCCTTCTCAGTGGGTCCATCACACCGAGGTTCTACATTAACTCATTAAGTTAAACCCAATGATTTTTCCTAGTGGATTTAAATCACACCCTTCTCCCTAGTGGAGCCCCAAATCATATATAAACAAGTCAAGCAAACAAATCAAATTCAAAACCAACCTCCCTAGTGGTGCAAAATTAAACCAACTCCCCTGATAGAGTCTAAATCAAAAAAATCCAAACAAATGCTTATTCCTAATAGATACATCCACAAACAAATCTATGAAATCGAACACAAATCCTAATCCCCAGTGGATAGCATGAACCTGCTTCCCTAATGGAAGGTTAATATACTCAAACCCCAATGGACTTGAGCCCATATCTTTAGCAGATTTGCCTCCACATTAATTAAAATAAATTCAATTAAAGTCAATTTGATCTTAATCCTCGATGGATTATAGATTATTATCCCCAGTGGATCTTCTTTCCACAAATCATATAATCAAATCGAATTCAAACCTTCCCCCAGCAGATTTTCTTCTTCTATGCCCTGGACATAAAGCCCTCACATGTCATGTCCAATGCATGTGTGATCCCCTAACGGATCTCCCTCCATGTCTTGACATGGAATTCTCATCAAATCTTATTTCTTCTCTTATGCACACCTTTAATGCTTCAACCAAAAGCCTAACAATGTATTCATTCAAATTACATCATCTTAACATTGGAATCAACATTTTATGATTGATGATGGTGCAAGCTCAAACTAACTATACAATATCATGATAAACATATTATAATGTGAATTAACACACTATATTCTATTATAATATATGATGTTATATTATAATTTACTATAATATAATATATTGTCTAACATTACACCTCATTAGAATCACTTAAAGGGAATAAATAACAAAATTTTCTCAAAATATGAATAATGTTCATTTTGGATGTAAAATTGTTATTTTTCTATTAGAAATGGTACAAAATAGCATAATTTTGATGTTGCTTCTTGCTGTGTGCCGTGAATTTGCCCAAATTCTTCCATCTCAACCTTCAACTAACATTTTAGTGAGTTTTGACCAAATGTATTATAACAAAAGTGAAAACATACTAAAATCTACAATAACATTTAGTAACATACCACCACATTCATATATATGTGAAGTTAGATTGTTACATACGTTATATTTTAATATGCCTTCATATAATATATTATCTTACATTACACCTTAAAATGAATCACTTTAAGCAAAAATCCATAAAATTTGGTTGAAAAATGAACATTTATTTTGGATGAAAAATTCCATTCTTTTGATTAAATGACACACCATAGCAAACCCCCAATGATGTTCCCTTAAGCTTACCTTAAATTTGGCTAAATCCCATCATCTTAGCCTATAATTTAGTATTTTTATGAATTTTACCAGTACAAAATCTACTACATCATACTGTAGCAAACTAAAATATGCTAAACAACAAGTAGTAATACACAATAGTATGCTATAATGCATGATGTTACACTATGTTATGGCATCCTATATTATAATACACTATAATATATTATACTATATTATATTATATTATATTATGTTGCATATGACATCACAAGGGATTGGTTAAGATAAAAATCATAAATTTAGTCTAAACAATAAAAAAATATATATTTTAGTTATATCAATTAGATATTTTAAATTGAAACAACATAATATGATGCCATGCTCTACCTATTATGAATTTGGCCAAATTCCACAATTTTAAAGTCTAAATCAACATTTTTATAAATAATGCTAGTGTAGGCTCGACTGCATGGTTGTAAAATACTAAAAGAATTTAAAATGCGCAGAACAATATATTTTGATATATGATGTTATACTATGCTACAACATATAATATTTATTTTGAACATAAAATCTAACTTTTTTAGACTACAAGTGGGTAACACACCTTTGGTACTACCCTAATTCTTCAAATTCAACAAATTTCATCATCTAGTTTATTAAGTCAATATTTTTATGATCTATATTAATATAGACTATAGGGCACAAT
Source organism: Cymbidium sinense (assembly GCA_021442155.1). Taxonomy (NCBI): domain Eukaryota; kingdom Viridiplantae; phylum Streptophyta; class Magnoliopsida; order Asparagales; family Orchidaceae; genus Cymbidium; species Cymbidium sinense. Next base: position 286,739,497 of record CM038214.1, read on the forward strand.
ACCATAATATACTAAAACATTTCAAAATGTCTTATAACATCCAGAAACATATCACTACATGCTCAAATATATGATGCTACATTATACAATAATATATGGTAATATAATATTATTTAGGGTTAAGGTTTAGGGTATTCAAATCCCTAATATTCAAGGGATCCCATCAAGAATAATGTTCCGTCCGCCTTCTTCCGATTTCCTTTCAACCATCTGATCTCCCATTCAGGGAGATGGACGGCTTAGATCATGCGGATCGTGTGGCTCTGATCAGCGGATCATGTGGCTCAGATAACATGGATCACGCGTATCTATCTGGACCATCCAATCCATGATCAGATGGTCAGATCTGATCTGTACATCCTTGTCCGTATTCTTGCTCATCTATTGAGGTGGCACCTGGCTAGCAGTCGCACGATGCCACATAGCACCGCGTGGTCCAGTCAGTGTGCACAGGCATTGAGTAGGTTAAGTAAGAAATTATGGATTATCTACTTTTTAAAAATTAATTAAAAACCCTTGAAACTTCAAAAGTTCATAGAAAATAAAATACTTAACTAAAAATTGAAAAAAAAAGGGCTCGTTGGATTGGTCTTTCCGAGAGGAATCCAATGAATCCAAAAGACCCAATTTTTACTGAATATTATGAGCTTAATTTAAGCTTTAGGGAAAATCAAATTTTATTAATTAAACTAAAATGACACATTAGATTGATTTGAAATTCTCAAGGATAAAAATTTTTAAAATCTACCTGCCATAAACATTTCTAGTCAAAAAGATTTCTAGATTGGGAGATATTACATTTTGAAGTTTAAACAATTAAAATAAATTAATAGACTATAAAAATCATGGAAAATCATTAAATTAGCTGAAACTTTGGAAAATTATAACAAATCATAAAAATGCAAGTATATATTTATTTTGACAGTATTTGCGTGGAGATTAAATTATAATTGATCCCAATTAATTTTGAGCAGTAATTAAGGCTTAATTTAGGTTTAATTAAATACTTAATTAGCTTAATTACTCTCTAATTACATAATTAGTTAATCCCAAACTTTTTATGGTTTATTAATGGGATAACCTCTGATCCCATAATTTTCTTAGGATTTATTGCTTGGCTAATTAGGAAATTGGTTATCTTAACCTTAATTACTTTATTAATTAATTAGACATTAATTAATATTCTAAATAGTAAGAAAATCATTAGTTAAACTTTCTACGCATTTTGAAATAGTGAATGGGCATGGGGAATGAGATTGGGAATTCTTTCCCAATCTTTTCCCTAAGTCCATTTCACTTGAATGGAAATTAATTAATTTGGGATTAATTGATGGTTTAATTCATTTATTAAATTGCTTAATTAATCAATTTTAAACTATTATCACATGGAATCCTAATTAATCAATTCATCGGTAGATCTTTAGGTGTTCAATATCCTAACGACATTTAAGGAAATTATGGTTAACAAACATGTCTGGGAAAACCATGAAAATACTTAATTAAGTTTCTTAACTTAATTAATCACTAATAATAAGCCAATTTCGTTAGGCCTCTTTCATTTCTTAGGTTCATTGCTGATTTAATTTCCAATGTATGTACATATCATGTTGGATCATAATTACTTGGTTAATTAAATTAAGGCAACATAGGTAAGGGTTAATCAATTAATGGATTTAATGCATAGTAAAACCTAATTAACCCATAAAATCAACTTAATTACTTTTCATTAAATGAAATTAAATAAAAAACATGGGAATGGGTTAGGATCAACAAACTTTCTCTCATTTCCTCAAACCAAATTGAAAGTGATAATTAAAAATCCTTGGTTTTCTTTAAATGCTTTTATTTGATTTGATTATCCTTAGGAGTTAATTTAATTGAATGAAATCACATGTTTATGCTCATTCATGCCTTTCCAATCATGTTAAATGTTGTATGTCATATGAAATCATACATTCATCTTTTCAAAATTCATTAAGTCAAATGGTTTTCCTTTATGTCAAGCTTGTGTGTTGATTAATTTATAATATGTGTACTATTATCACTATTAAATCCAAACATATTTTCCAAAGCTAATAAATGAATGGTTACATGTGTTATGAATGTTGGTTATAAATACATAGGAGATGCATTTGATTATAGCTTAAATGTATAAAGTGAAGCTTCTTTCCTTTTATTCATGTATTAATTTATGTAAGTGAGATTGTTAATGGGTATATAGGACATCCCAAAAAATATGATGCTTTAGTTAGCCCCAAGGAGGTCATATGATTACCTCACTCTGGTTTAACAATGGCACGCATCTATTTAATTTCATTCTTATGTATCTCAATACTAGAATTGGATGACGCTTTAATTCATATACATAAATGATTCAATCAAATTAAATATCACTTTTTCGCATGATTTTCATTCTCCAAATTATGAATACATGTGTATGTATCTAATAAACATGATATATTGTCTGGACATCCCAGGAATACAAGGCTTTAGCTAGTCCTAAGGAGGTCATTTGATTACCTCACTTCCCAAGTTTAACAAAGGCTTGTACTTGCTTATGTCTTTTATACATACATGTGTATTTAATTAGAGAATGGTAATCCTTCCTTTTTATTAAAAATACATGCATTTACAATTGTTCAAGTGAATGAATTAATTGATAATTTGATTTGGAGCTATCTTTCTTATGTTCATGCATGTAAATTTACCTCACTTCCCGAAAATATGAGGTATATAGTCTGGACATTGCGGAAATATGAGGCTTTAGCTAGACCCAAAAAGGTCATTTGATTACCTCACTTCCTTGGTTAACAATGACATGTACCTATTTAATTTCATCCGTATGTATTTTTGCATACAAATTTAGATAGAGCCTAAAATTAATATGATAAAATAATTCAGTTAGAGGGAAAAATAAAGCTTCAAATGTACATGCTCACATCCATCATTCAAGTGTGCTAAAACATATTGTATGTGTAGGTATACTTAAGACTTAATCATATGCATGTTACATGTGATGGAAAGTAATGATTTAGCATGTGTCATGTGATAGTATTTCAATTAGATTAATCCTAAGAAGCCTTTCACATTGAATAGAGTTATTTAAAGAGAACCTAAACTTAAGATTAATCTAAAATATGTAATAAGCCATTCACTAAGGAGAACTAAATTAAATTAACATGCTTTAGAAAGTAGTTTAAGGTAGGGATGAAAAAGGCCAACATCTTTTCTTCTCTTTAGAACACTTAGTTGCTAATTGTAAGTCATATGTAACAAAAGAAAACATAAATTAAAACTTGCAAATCAATTAAAGCATTTGAAGTGAAACCACCCTTTAAGTTGAATCTTTCTACACTTGGAAAATCTTAACTCTAAAGCCTGGTTAGGACATACAACACAAGCCTTAATACACACACACATTAGATTAAGTTACAACTTCTTGCCTTATGTTTAGATGATGCATGGTGTGATGTATGTTTTTTTTATTGACGTATTATTTTAGATTGGATGTTAGAGTCTATGTTTCAAAGGCTGGATGGTAGGCTGTGATTAGCCATATTTTCTATAAGAGATTATTTTAGGGGCCGCTTAAAATAAATTTAAATGCTCTTTTTGCAAGTTGCTTAAGCCCTTAAGCATAATCCAAGTTAGGACTGATGGGCTTGGTTACTCATGTGTAGGGTGCTAAGTCCAAATTATAAATATAACTACTTTGTATGTGTGTTTAGCTAACACTTGTCTCGTGTGTAGTTAGATTTACTTTTCTTTTTTTAATGTACTTTTGAATGAGAAATTAATATTAGTGCTATGGGGGGATAAGGATGAGCATTGGCTAGAAGGCTTTATCTTGGGAGGCAATGTGATGCCTTGGAAGTGGAGCAAACCAAATCAAAGAAGGAACATACATGAATACATGAAGACTTGAAGACCCCCCATAGCATTTATCATTTGTAAATTGAAAATTATTCTTCTATGTATCAGTTTTATAAAGGTAGAGCTCGGCTACCCATTTTTCCTTTTGGGTTGTACGACAGCACCCTATCACACTGGCATGTTATTCTTTTGCATTAGCAATAAAAATTATTTGATGTTGTGTTTAAAGTACATAATTATGATGGCATGCTTTTCTTAGTTTCTTTATATGTTTGATGTTTGAATGTCTAGCCTTGAATTTGATTAGGCTCTTAGAAAAAAATTAACCTTTATACCCAACTACAACTCATAACTAAAGTTTTAAACAATTCATAACATTACATAAAGCCTAGGACATAAATCAGGATAATTAAAAGATTTAGCAACCCCTTAGCTGAATGTTGAATGGCCAATAACATGCACATCATATTATTTTGCTCTTGAAAATAAGGTATTTCCATCCTTGCAAAATAGAGGAATGCTTGACCCGTGAGGGCATCCTTTGTGTTGGAAAGAACCCCTTTCTTGCTGATTTAGCCAACAACCTTATTTCATCATGCATGTAGGCATCAAAAACCCAAAGCCTTTATCAAAATGAAATGTCAAAATAAATAAAATTTGAAAAGATTTTGCACTAGACTAAGTCATATGCTCATACCACTCATGGTCTAGTCTCTTGAAGAATGGGTTTAAGGACTTTAGTTTCTTTCTAATTAAACAACAACCTAACTAATCTTGCAAATCATATGATCAAACTTCATGGATTTAAAGCATAGGAGGTGTTAGTTGGCTGCCACTCTAGACGATCGTAAGTCCAACAGTCAGGCATTTTATCCTCTCTTACGGAGTTAAACCATATGCCCATTTTCACTTAGATTTAGGGCTTAGATTTAGGTCGCACTTTGGCTTATGCTAAAGCTCACTAGATTTAGGTTTTGATATTTTTGTTTCTTTTGGATACAAGCATAAATCCTCACCTCTTAGGCATCTCCATAATCTTGTATTATTGGATTACAAGTCCTAGCTTTTTAATGAAATGAGAACTTTAACAAAATTGATCTTCTCTTCAATTTCAAAATTATAATTCCCAATTATAGAATAGGTTGAAATGCTCACTAGGTTTCCTAGTATCAAGAGCATTCCCTATTTATTTCTTTGGCTTTGATAATAAGTCTTTTCCTTAAGTTTTCCCACTTGACTTTTCAATACAACTAATCCTCTAATAGTCTAGCCTTAAAATCTTTGGAGACTTTAATTATTAATTTAATCAAGAGTATTCTTAAGGGATTCACATCCCTTAGGATTTAATTAACTATGGAGGCTTGCCTCCATAGGGAACTTAATGAACCCTACATAATATAAATGCTACTTTACTTTTTCATGTAAAATAGGGGAAAGTTCTCTAGTACATTTGAAAGACCCATCATGACTTAGGAGTCCTTATTAGGTGATTAGGTCCATTATAAAGTGATAATTTCTATCTTTTGAGATAATGCATCTTTCTTTAATGTCATACCTGATCATTTCAATAAGTACCCCCTAAGATCTATGTGGTGTCCCACATCTCAAAAATAAACACCACACACACCAAGTTTTCTGAGACATAAGCAATGACATTGATAAAAAATGAGCACGCATAGAGCAAATCAAAAATCCTAGATAACTAGAATCATCTCTACTGTGAAGACACAATTCAATAAGTAGATGGATCGACGTTTCTTCGCTTTCTAGTTCCATCAACCACCCCAGCCTCGTAGTAGGATCCACCATTATATCCCTAATCTCTCCCTCCCACCACCACCATTGTATAACCTCTATCACTCCTCCCACTTCCATAACCACCATTGCTCACCACCTCCATATCCAGTACCTCTAGATCCTCCACCACCATGTGATAACCGCCCACCTTCCTTCTCCTCCATATTAGATCTAGACTGAGCCTGTTGATGATGTTCTGCCATCAAGGCCCCCATTCTTAGGTATAGGTTTGGGTTTATGTTTATTAGTTTTAGGGTTTAGGATTATTTTGTAATTTATTTAATTTCTTTAGGTTTAGGTTTGGGTTGGGTTTAGGGTTTAGGGTTTAGGGTTTAGGGTTTAGGCTTTAGGTTTAGGGTTTAGGTTTAGGTTTTATGCTTTAGTTTAGGGTTTGGGGGGGTTTAAGGGGTTTAAGTGTAGGTTTAGGGTTTGTTTAGGATTAGTTTAGGGTTTAGGGTTTAGGGATTAGTGTTTAAGGTTTAGGATTTTAGGGTTTATTATTTAGGGTTTAGAGTTTAGGGTTTAGGGTTTGGTTTAGGGTTTAAGGTTTAGGCTTTTAGGGTTTAGGGTCATTTAGGGTTTAGTGTTTTTTAGGGGAATGTTGGAATTTTATTACCATAAAAGGAAAAGATACAATGTCCTTAAAAGGGGTAAAGCTCTAAAATTCTACTGCTCTCAGAGATACAAGAAACCTAAAGAGCTAAACCCCCATCTGAGTACATTAGAAATAGAAAAGAAAATAAAAAAGTAAATACAACAGCTGAAAAGCATAAGAGAAAAAGACATAGAGTAAGACTAAAATAAATCCTGAAAATAGTAAAAGGATGAGTCAGCAGCAATTCATGATTCCTTCGAGAAAGTAAGATAAGCAAGATCCATAACAACAAAGTTACCGAGTAATGACCATTCCTCTAGAAGTTCCAACCTATAAAAGAAATTTGCAAAACACTACAAAGGCAAAAGTCATAGCTAAAAAGGATAAAGACAAAGAGAGGAAAAGGAGAGAGATGAGAATGAGAAGGCTCAGCTGAATTAGGATCATCCCAAGGAGAAACAATACATTTGAATATCCAAACTTCATAAAGAAGGGTTACAATCATATGTAATGCTTCCAAATAGAGAGAAGAGGTGAGTAACATCAAAGCCATAGCCAAAGATACCGATATAAGAAAACCACCAAGGCCAGTAGTCCATAGAGTTCTAGATCCTGCACCATTAAACAAAGAGCAACTGGTTGGCAACCAGCTAGCAACCAAACCACAAAATGAAAACCACAATATACTAATAATAATAATTGATAGTGAGGCTAAAATAAAGTTAGAACACCAACAATAACCATTATGCAAATACTCATCCAAGCTCCAAACTAGGGAAAAATAGAACCAGCCATCAACAAGTACCAGGCCCATGCTAATTAGCCAAAGAAACAACCAACAAAACCAAGATAGAGCCCTCAAGCAAAAGTCCCAACAAGTAGCATACCACCAAACCAAAAAAGCAACCATAAATGACTAAACATGTCAGAAATGAAACCATCAAATGAAGGAAACATAAGATGCAGCCAGTGCAAATCACTAGAAGCCAAAATAGCCACACCAAAAGGGGCCAAAGGCAGCCACCAACCACCATAAATGAAAAAGTCCAATCCAAAAAAATGTTAAGGCAGCACAGCAAAATGCACTAGCAAATTGTCCAAGAAGAAGGAAAAGACTAAAGAGGAAAAAAATCAACCAACCAAGATTCCAAGGACAACTAAAAGTCTTCCAACCAAACTAGCTAAGTAATACAACCATAAGGCAACCACCAGAGAACAACCCATCATAAGTAACCAACAAAGGAAGCATCCTTAGTAGCCAAGGAAAAGTAACAAAGCACCACACAATAGAGGTCCAAAAGAAGTACAACCACCATAGAAAGGAAAAAATAGTAGCTAGCTAGGACCAGCTAAAAAACCAAACTTCCCCAACAATAAAGACTAACCCAATAGGAAGCATAATGATAACATAAAACCTGCTGCAAATAATGCACCCAACAGAGGCTAATCTTAGGAGAATAACCAAACACAAAACCAAGGTAAAAGAAGGATCCAAAGAATAAAGAACAAGGAACTAGAGGCAACCCTAAAAAAGTAGCCATGAAACTCCAAAAGATGGCCAAAGGCAACAATCAATAGTTCCCACTAGAAGGCCACCCATTCATAAAAAAAATGAGCATAAAGTAATTTGAGTTCAAGTGGAGAGCCAACAAACCAACGAGTGCAAAAAATAGAATAAAGATAGAGTAGAAATCATCTCATCCACCAGCAACCAGAGTAATAAGGTAGAGAAGGCAAAATACCTGAGAAAACCAAGCCAACCCAAGCTAGAAAGACAAGAACCACCAGGCCAACCCAGAAGTAAGAGGTCAAAAACATAACCCAGCTTAGGCCAAAAAGTGAAAATAAGTTTAGGGTTTTTGGTTTAAGGTTTAGGTTTAGGGGTTTTGGTTAGGGTTTAGGGTTGGCCTAGGGTTTTAGTGCCAGGCTTTAAGGTTTAGGATTTGGCCTAGGGTTTAGGGTTTGTAGTTTCAGGGATTTAGTTTCTGAGGGTGGGTTTAGTTGGGTGGGGCTTGGCCTTTTTAGGTTTAGTGGCCTAGGGCCTAGTTTCAGGGCTCAGGTTTAGGGTTTTGGGGTCTGGCAAAGGTGGGAGGTCAGTAGGTCAGTGGCTCAGTGGCCCAAGATCTGTGGCTAGATCAGGTTGGGTGGCCAGGGCCCAGGATGGGCTCAGTTTAGGGCTCAGGTCCGTGAGTTGTGGCCTAGGGCCTAGGGTTAATTAGTGGAGGCTCAGGGATTTTATTTTTTATTTTTTTATTTTTATCTTTTATTCTTAAACTAAATAGTAGTATTTAATTTATTTATTTATTTTTTATTTTATTTTATTATTTTTTATTTAGGTTTATTTTTATTTATTATATTTATTTATTTAGTTTGTTTTATTTATTTTTTTTATTTTAGTTTTTTTTATTTTTAGTTTTTAGTTGTTTAGGTTTAGGTTGATTTTATAGTTTAGTTTTATTTTATATTTTTAGGTTTAGGTTTTATTTTTTTTTTAAGTTTAGGTTTAAGTTTTATTTTATTTTTTTTTTTATTATGTTTATTTTTAGGTTTTATCTTTTAATTTTGGTTAGGTTTATTTTATTTTTTTATTTTATTTAGTTTGTTTAGGTTTAAGTTTTATTTATTTTAGTTTGGTTTATTTTAGTTTAGGTTTTGGATTATTTAATTTATTTTTAGGTTTAGGTTTTGTTTTTAGTTTAGTTTAGTTTTTTTTTTTTAATTTATTTTTAGGTTTATTTTTAGTTTTAGGTTTTTATTTAGTTTTTATTTTATTTTATTTTAGGTTTTTTTTTATTTTAGATTTAGTTTTTATTTTATTTAAGTTTTTTATTTTTTTAGTTTATTTTAGGTTTTCATTTATTTTATTTTATTTTAGTCTTTATTTTATTTTATTTTATTTTTTGGTTTAGGTTTAGGTTTATGTTTTAGTTTTAGTTTAATTTATATTTATATTTTATTTTGGTTTAGGTTTTTTATTTATTGCATTTTAGGTTTTATTTTTTTAAGTTTAGTTTTTAGTTTAGGTTTTGGGTTAGGGTTTAGTTTGGGTTTGGGGTTTAGGTTTAGGGTTTAGGGTTTAAGGTTTAGGTTTTAGTGTTCAGGGTTTAGGGTTCATGGTTTTAGGGTTTAGGTTTAGGTTTAGGTTTTATGGTTTTGGGTTTTGTTTAGGGTTTTTAGTTTTTTTTAAGAGAACAAATTCATTTAACATTTCTTTTTTTTATTTCATCAACCAAGTAACAAACCAAGTTTTCTAAGACACGATGACATAGATAAAAATGAGCATGCATAGAGAAAATTAAAACCCTAAATAACTAGAACCATCTCTACTATAAAGATTCCATAAGTGTAGATCGGATCGATTGTTCTTTCTTAGTTCCCATCAAACCACCTGCCTCTCGAGTAGGATCCACCATCATATCCTCGATCTCCCTCCGCCACCACCATGTCAGAACCTTGCAGCCTCCCACTTCCATAACCACCACGCTATGACCACCACCTCCATATCCACCACCTCCAGATCCCCACCACCACGGGATAACTGCTTTGGCTTCACCTCCATGGATCTAGAGCTGGTGGTGGTGATGTTCCTCCCATCAAGATTTTGCCCATTCTTAGGGTTTAGGTTTAGGTTTGGGTTTATTTTTTAATTTATTTTATAACTTTAAGTTTAAGTTTAAGTTTAGGGTTTGGGGTTTAGGTTTTAGGGTTTAGGGTTAGGGTTTAGGTTTTAGGGTTTAGAGTTTAGGGTTTAAGATTTAGGGTTCTAAGTTTTATGCTTTTAGGGTTTAGAGTTTAGGGTTTAGGGTTTTTGGTTTTTTTGTTTGGGTTTCAGGTTTAGTTGGGGTTCAGTTTAGGTTGGGTTAGGGTTTAGGGTTTTTTTTTAAATTAAGTACAGGTTTAGTTTATTTAGTACATTTTAATTTAATTTATTTATTATTTTTATTTATGTTATTTTTTTAATTTTTTATTTAGTTTATTTTTTATCTATTTCATTTTAGGTTTTCTATTTTAGTTTATTTTTTAGTTTAGATTTAGTTTATTTTTTAGTTGAGTTTTATTTTCATTTTATTTTTAGGTAGTTTTTTATTTTTATTTTAGGTTTGTAGATTTTATTTTATTTTTTAGGTTTAGTTTTAGGTTTTATTTTAGGTTTAGTTTTTAGTTTATGTTTAGGTTCATTTTTTAGTTTATTTTATTTTATTTAGTTTAGGTTTAGTTTAGCTTTTTAGGTTTAGGTTTAGGTTTTATTTATTTTATTTTAGTTTATTTTAGTTTAGTTTTAGGTTTATTTTATTTATTTTATTTTATTTTTTAATTTAGGTTTAGGTTTTTTTTTAGTTTAGTTTTGTTTTTTTATTTATTTTAGATTTTCTTTTAGGTTAATTTTTTAGCTTTTGGTCTTTATTTAGTTTTTTTTAAGTTTAATTTTTTATTTAACATCTAGTTTTTATTTTATTTAAGTTTTTTATTCTTAGGTTTATATTATTTTATAATTTAGTTTAAGTTCTTATTTATTTTATTTTAGATTATTTTTATTTATTTATTTTATTTTATTTTTAGGTTTAGGTTCATGTTTAGGTTTTTTTTTAGGTTTTTCTTATTTTATTTATTATTTTTTTATTTTATTTAAGTTTAGGTTTATTTATTTATTTTATTTTTAGGTTTTATTAAGTTTAGGTTTTGCTTTTTAGATTTTTAGTAGGTAGAGCCCAGGGTAGGGCTCAGGGTAGGTTAGGCCTGGGTAGAGCCCAGGATCAAGGCCTAGTTAGTTGTGGCTCAGGTCTGTGGCTCAGGTCCCTGGGGTCAGTCAGTTTCCTGTGGCTCAGTGGGCCTGGCCCAGGGTTAGGCTCAGGTCTGTAGCCCAGGCTAGGCATTTAGGGCCTTGTCAGTCTGGGTTTAGGTCTAAGGCCTGTGGCCCAGTTTCAGGGCCCCAGGTTTCCATTTTAGTCTTAGGCTCAGGTTTAGGTAGGATTTAAAGCAAAAGGTTGGTTTTTAGTATTTAGTTTTTATTTTATACCTAGTTTATTAATTGTTTATTTGAGGTTTATTTAGTTTATTTATAGGTTATTTTTAGTTTAGTTTATTTTATTTTTATTTAGGTTTTATTTTTTATTTATTTAGGTTTAGTTTTATTTTATTTTTTTTCTTTTATTTGGTTTTAATTTAGGTTTATTTTTAGGTTTTATTTTTTTTGTTTAGTTTAGTTTATTTTATTTATTTTATTTTATTTAGTTTAGGTTTAGTTTATTTATTTTAGTTTAGTTAGGTTTATTTGTTATTTTTATTTTAGTTTTTTTTTTAGTTTTTAGGTTTTATTTTTTATTTTATTTTTAGTTTATTTTGGGTTTATTTTTAGGTTTATGTTTTATTTAGTTTTATTTTATTTTATTTTGGGGTTTATTTTATTTATTTTACATTTATTTTTTATTTTTTTTAGTTTTTTTGGTTTTATTTTTATTTTTACTTATTTTATTTTTATTTATTTTCTTATATTTAGGTTTATTTTTAGGTTTTAGTTTATGTTTTTAATTTATTTTATTATTTTATTTAATTTTATTTTGGGTTTATTTTATTCTTATTTTACATTTAGTTTTTATTATATTTAGGTTTTTTTTTTCTAGTTTATTTTGGGTTTTTATTTATTTTATTTTAGTTTAAGTTTTATTTTTTAGTTTATTTTCTTGTATGGTTTAGGTTTAGGTTTAGGTTTAGGTTTTAGTTTATGTTTTTAATTTATTTTTTATTTTATTTTATTTTGGTTTTGATTTTTTTATTAATTTTATTTTAAGGTTTTGGTTTTTAGCTTTTTAGGATTTAAGGTTTAGGGTTAGTTTAAGTTTTATGATTTAGGTTTAGGGTTTGGGGTTTTGGGTTTAATGTTTAGGGTTTTTTTTTTTGTGTTTAGGTTTAGGGCTTATGGTTTAGGGTCTAGGTTTTAGGGTTTAGGATTTAAGGTTTTAGGGTTTAGGGTTTAGGGTTTAGGGTTTATGGTTTTTTGGGTTTAGGGTTTAGGGTTTGGGTTTAGGTTTTAGGTTTAGAGTTCAGGTTTTAGTTTAGGGTTCAGGGTTTTTGGAATTTATTTTTAATAGAGAATAAATTTAGATTCAACATTTCTTCAGCTTGATTTCATCAACCAAGTAACACACCTAGTTTTCTAAGACACGTTTATGACATAGATTAATGAATGAGACGCATAGAGCAAATCAAAACCCTAGATAACTAGAACTCTCTAATGAAGGCACGTTCCATAAGCAGTAGATCGGATGGGCCCATTTCTCCTATTCCCATTAGAACTACCCCAGCCTCTCGAGTAGTAGGATCCACCATCATATCCTCGATCTCTCCCTCTGTCCCCACCATGGCTGTAACCTCCATCGCTCCTCCTGCCTCCATAACCACCATTGTTCTGATCGCCTCCTCCATATCCACCAGTACTATGATAACCACTACCTCCACCTTTGTCTCCGTCGTCAGATCTAGATTAAGCCTAGTTGACAGTGATGTTCCGCACTCAAGGTTCTACCCATTCTTAGGGTTCAAGTTTAGGTTTAGGTTTATTGGGTTTTAGGATTTAGGTTTTTTTTATATTATTTAATTACTTTAGGTTTTGGTTTAGGGCTTTGGATTTAGGGTTTGGGTTTAGGTTGTTTGGGGTTTAGGGTTTAGGGTTTAGGTTTAGGTTTAGGTTTATTTAGGTTTTTTTAGGGTTTAGGGTTAGGGTTTAAGGTTTTTTATGATTTATGGTTTAGGGTTTAGGGTTTAGGGTTTAGGGTTTATGATTTATGGTCTATGGTTTATGGTTTCTTTTAAAAAAAAATTAAGTAAACTAGTCAGTTTAAGTTTATTTAGTTTATTTAGTTAATTTTTTATTTATTTTAGTTTTTTTATTTTTATTTTTGTTTATTTTTTATTTTTATTTAGTTAGGTTATTTATTTTTGATTTATTTATTTCATTTTAGGTTTTTTATTTTAGTTTATTTTTTTAGGTTTATTTTTTAGTTGAGTTTTATTTTATTTTATTTTTTTTTTAGGTTTTATTATTTATTTTAGGTGTAGTTTAGGTTTTATATTATTTTAGGTTTAAGTTTTGGTTTATTTTAGGTTTTATTTTTTTATTTAGGTTTAGGTTTATTTTAGTTTATTTTATTTAATTTGGTTTGGGTTCATGTTTAGGTTTAGTTTATTTTGGGTTTAGGTTTAGGTTTTATTCATTTTAGTTTATTTTAATTTAGTTTAGGTTTAGGTTGATTTTACTTTATTTATTTTATCTTTATTTTAGGTTTAGGTTTTTTTTTAGGTTGGTTTTTATTTTATTTATTTTTTTATTTTTAGGTTTTTTTTAGGTTTAGGTTTTTATTTTGTTTTTATTTTATTTTATTTTAAGTTTATTTTATTTTTATTTTACCTTTAGGTTTTATTTTATTTAGGTTTTTTATTTTTAGGTTTATTTTTTTAGTTTAGTTTAGGTTTTTATTTATTTATTTTCATTTTAGTTTTTATTTTTTATTTTATTTTATTTGTAGGTTTAGGTTTAGGTTTAGGTTTTATTTTAGGTTTTTATTTTTTTTATTTTACTTATTTTATTTAGGTTTAGGTTTTTTATTTATTTTATTTTTAGGTTTTATTTAGTTTAGGTTTAGGCTTTTAGGTTTTTAGGGTTTAGGGTTTAGGGTTTGGGGTTTTTTTTTTTCAAAAGGAAAAATTTTATTGCCACAAGAAAAGGATTAGAAAGTCCTTAAAAAGGGATAAATCTCCAAAAGTAATGCTCAAAGAGCTACAATAAAGCCTAAAGAGATAAATCCCCTAATACAAGAGAAAAAGAAAAGCAAAAGGAAAAGAGAGAAAACTCAGCAATAACACTAAAACCCTCTGAGTAGATCACAAACCACCTATAAGAACCCAAGATCAAAAAAAAAAAAACCCGCAAGAAACTTAAGAGATAATCTAAGAAAAGATGAAAAATGTAAGAACATAGAGAGAAAAGAAATAAAATCCATGACAAGGCTCAATCACAGTCAACTAAAGGAGCAACAAAATTTGTGAGCATCCAAACTCCAAAAGAAGGGTTACAGTCACAAATAATGCTACCAGCAAAAAGAAAATGAAGAAAACATCCTAGCCATCACAGCCAAACTTACCTCGACTAAGGAGCTAACCCATAACCAATAACCAACAAAGTTCTAATACCTGCCATCAAACCGCCAACACAAAGAAATAGCAAGAGCAGCAACAACCCAAAAGAAAAAATAGCCACCAAAGAACAAAGCAAGGTAAAACAACAACCACAATAAGCACCACCAATACCACCAAAAGGACCACAAAACCACCATCCAAACCAAGCAAAGAAAAGCCACCAAAATAAAAGGGAAAGAAAAGCCAAAGGACCAACCAAACCAAACTATAATAGAGCCACCAAAACCATAAAGGAAGGAAAGAGCCAAAACCTAAACAACCCAACCACCAAAGAAACTAGAGGGAAGCAACACAGTAAAAAAATAAATGATAAAAGCCATAAGCACCAAAAGCCAACAAAGCTAAAGAAAGCCAACCACTTGAAAGAAAATCCAAACAAGCCAAAGCAATACCCAAAAGTAGACAAGGCACCCCACCCAAGTGGACAAAGGCCAACAAAATAACCGCCAAACCAAAGGAAAATCAAACAAAAAAAAAATAACAAAATCTAAAAGAATCTAACATATGACTATTTATCTAAATTAGACAAACCTCTTAAATTCTTAGAATATTATCATTGGTAAACAAAGTAAAGTCTAAGAGATCGACCCCAAACTAGCTAAAAAAAATCACAAGAGTTACCTTCTCTTAAAATATGTGTAATTTTAAAAGAAAGTTTAGGGATAATAGCTTTAATATTTTTAATTAAATAGAAAAGCCCAGCATTACCCTTATGGTTAGAATTGATCCTAGCAACAACCATCTTAGCATCAGATTCCAACCAAATAACCTGAAAATTTCTCTCTAAACAAAGCTTAAGAGCATAAAAAATAGCCATCAATTCAATAAAAATAACTGATTTAGTAGAAGGACGAGTGGAAAATGTGAAGATAATATTCTCATGATTGTTTCTAAAAATACCACCACAACTAACTTGTTATGTGCAAGATCCATCAAGATTAATTTTAATGCAAAAATTAAGAGGCTTAATCTAATGAATAATTTTAAATTTAGGAGACAAGTCACAATATGGAAAACGGATACCCAATTTAGAGGCAACAAACTTACACCCTCTAAAATTAGTACTACTGAGAAGAGCATCCTTATGTAAAGAAAATATCTTTTCTCTAGTCCTAGCAATAATCCTTTTATGGTTCATAGGCACATCATGATGTTTAGAATCATTTGTATCAAGCCAAATAAACCAAATCAAAGTAATAGCCACCACAATTTTGATATGCACTTTAATAATATTAAGAAAATAAGAATCAAGATGTTGCATTAACATTAAATTTCCATTAAAACAACTTAAATCCTCATACCAACCCAAACTTTAGAGGCAATGGCACCATTAACAAAAACATGATTAACATTCTCAATATGAAAACAACACATGCATTTGGAAGGTAGATAATAACCTTTGTCCCAAAGTAAAGATTCAATAATAATATAATCCCTTAAAATTCTCCATAGAAGAATAGAGTAAGAAGTAGGAATAATATTATTCCAAATTTAAAGAAAAATAAGAGAAGTGGATTTTTTTAACTTTAAGATAATGCCAAGTATCTTTAAAAGAAAATTCTCCATTACTAGAAAATTTAAAAGAATTTGATCCAAAAAATTACCATCAATAAGAATATTAATGATGTTATTACTAATGAAATCAGGAATCAACTCATTTAAAAGAGAGAAATTCCATTCCCCATTATAAATAAAATGACTAACTTTCAAAGAAGAAGTAGAATGGGTATTAAGAAAAGAATCAATGGAAAAGTCCTCATCCACTTATCTTGCCAAAAGAAGGAAGACCCATTATTAATACCCCAAAAAATGAGAGGTTCCACTTTCCATTTAATATCATAGAGCCATTTTCAAACAATAGAATCACCATGTTTATAATTGCAAATCAAAGGATGCTTACCTTTGTAATATTTAAATTTCATAAATTTGGCCCAAAGACTTTCATTTTTCCCAAAATTCCACCAAAGTTTATAAGAAAAAACATTGGTGGAGTCCATCAAAGACACCCAAGGCCACCTTCATAAATAGTACCACATATTGGACTAAGAAGTCCAATGAAGACTTTGGCAATTCTAGAACCCCAAAAAACTTATTAAAAGTTTTTAATCCGATAAGAACAAGAGAAGTAGGAACAATATTAAGCAACATATAAAAGGAAGAGAATAAAGAATACTTTTAATAACAATTAATCTACCACCAAAAGATAAAAAAATGAAATTCAAGGGTAGAAATTATATTTTGAATATTATGAATTACCTCATCAAAGAGATGGGATCTCTTATGACCACAATATAAAGGGGAGCCTAAATATTTAATAGAAGATTTTGATGAGAAAACCAGTGATATCCTTTATTTTATTAATTCTATGAACAAATAGAAGTAGAAGTGATAAAACAACTTTTATGAGTACTAATCAAAAGGCCACTTTCCCTTTCAAATTTATTTAAAACCCTTAAGCTTTTAACATAATGTAACAATCCACAAAATATTATGAAATCATTAAAGAAAGCTTAAATGAGAGATAGCCAAACCACCAAGATTCTGAAATACATACTAGAATTCTTCTAAAAAAGATTAAGCCAACAAGACAAATATTCAATCACAATAATAAAAAGTGACAAAGAAAGAGGGTCATCTTGTCTTATACCTTGAGAGGAATTAAGGAAACCAAAGTTTTCACCATTGATAACTAATGAAAACCAAACATTTTTATTTATATTGTTCACCAAAGAAACAAAATAATTAGAAAAATAAAATAAAGTTAGAATGCTATTAACAAAATCATAAGAAATGTTATCATAGGCTTTTATGATGTCAAGCTTATAAAGTAAATTACAATTTTAATAACATTCAAATCATGAATCAATTCTTGAGCAAGCAAGATGTTATCCAAATAGTTCTATCTTTCACAAAGCCAGTATGATTAGGAGAGATAATCTTAGGATAAAACTTACTAAGCATATTAGTCAAAATTTTAGAAATCAATTTATTGAAAAAAGTATAAAGACTAGTAGGTCTAAAGTCATTCCAAAAGTCAAGAGTATCTTTCTTAGAAATAAGAACAATAAAAATGCTAGAAAAATATTTAGGAATAGAATTCCTTTTAAAAAAATCCTCAACAGGATTAACAAGATCAGCTTTAATATTGAACCAAGCTTTTTGAAAGAATAAAGTAGTGTAACCATCTAGCCCTACAATAAAATCAACATTCATACCATTAAGAATATTAAAAATTTCCTCATCATAAGGAGGAGTAACCAATCACTCATTATCCTATATAAACATAATAGAAGGGATGATAGAGAGATTGGATTAATGCTTAACAATTTTTATTTAAAAGATCTTTAAAATAATTAAGAGCAGAAGAAAATATATCCTCTTTTTCGGTAAGCTAAGAACTATCAAAGTTCTTGATTTTATGAATGCGACCAAGAACTCTCCTTTTCATTACCAAAGCATGAAAATATTTAGTGTTTCTTTCCCCTTTAGAAAGATGCTTAGAAGAAACTTTTTGTATCCAATAAGTCTCCTCCATATCCTAAAACTTAATGAGATTATCTTTAGCTTCAATAAGATTATAATAAAAAGAAGAATCAATAATAACAAGTTCTTCCAAATCTTTCACCTTTTGTTCCATATTCTTGATATTATCAAAAAGATTTTTAAAATAGTTTCTATACCACTAAGTGATATTATGCTTAAGCCTTTTATGCTTAAACCAAAACCTCAACATACCAAATGCAAAATCATCAGGAGAAGAGGAGCACACCAATTATAAGCATTAACATCAAGAAAACTTTTATCTTGTAACCACATATTTTGAAAACAAATTTTTTTTAATGATATTATTGTTATGAACAACATCCACTAAAGTTAATGTCCAACAATTTAACCAATAATTATTAAATAAGGCACGATCCAACCATTGCCACAATTTAATATTATTCCAAGTAAATTGAGAACCAATGAAGCCAACATCATGAAGATTTCAATCCAAAATCATATTTGCAAAATCTTCCATTGAATGTAAATTCAAAAAAGAACCCCCTTTCCTTTCATTCAAAGAAAGGACCGTATTGCAATCCCCACCAACAATCCAAGAATCATTAACAATAGAAACAAAACTAGGTAATTGATCCCATAAAATTCTCCTCTCTAACTTATTACAAGAAGCATAAACAAAAGAGCCAAAAGCATGATAATCACCAAATGAAATATCCACATTAATAACTTGATGAAAATCATTAATAACATAAATAGTAAGAGAATTATTCAAAAATAACCAAATCTTATTATTGCTATTGAAATAAAAGTTGCTAAAACTAATCATCCTGGCTGCATGCATTATTTTAGAAGAAAAAAAATAAGAGGTTCAAGAATAACCAAGAAACCAACATTATAAATTCTACAAAGATTCCTAATTCTATTCCTAATAGCAAGAGTACCAATGCCCCTCACATTCCAAATAAGAAAGTTAAACATTAATTTTATTAGGCAAAGAAGATGAAGAAGATCGAGTAGATCTAAAAACTTTAGGAAGATAGTTTTAAAACTATTTTTCATTTTCACAAAAATAGTTTGAAAATTGGTCTCATTCTCCATTGATTCATCATCAGAATAGTTTTATCATCATTATTAACAATATATTTAGGAGAAGATCTCATTTGACAAGAAGACGAATCCTCTTTGTCCATTAAATGAGAATTATCACTAAGCAAAGTACCATCCAGAATAACAATTAAAGAAGGGGTAGAAAAAGATTTATTAAGCAAACAAACACTTGGCTGCACATTATCATGAAGCTCCATACCATCATTCTTGCCCAAATTCATAGAAGATTAATCAAGATTTTCTTTTAAATATTTTCTTAGATGAAATAACAGAACCATTTTCAAGATTTTCAGCAACACAAATCTCTTTAAAATCTGAAACAAAAATAAAAAAATCATCCACTTGCAAATTTTAGGAATAATAAAAATAATAGTAGCCAAAACCTGATTACTCTCCAAAATAGTTTCAGAAGCATTTTTAACAAGCTTATCACTACCACTTACATTGGGAACACCATTAGAAATATTAGGAACAACATTAAAAACATCAATAATATCATTCATAGCACCATTATCCTTTTCATTTAAAGCAATTTTTCCTTTATCACTTTTTAAATCTCCAATTTTTCCAATAACCTTAGGATATTTAACAACTTTCTTCCCAAGATGTGGATGAGTAACAAAACATTATGTGACATCATGGCCATGAGTTTTGCAATGATTGTAGAAAGCTCGGCTAGTTTTTCAATTTCCAAATGAGCAACATAGCTAACACCTTTGAAGGTCGTATGAACCATGTTTTAAAGAAATATCAAAGAAGTTGAAGAATCACTAAATAAGGCATCTTTGAAGGATTTAGAGGTTAAAGGTTTAGCCACAGCTTGGAGGGGGGGGGGGGAGGGTTAGTTTATTTTTTTTGGTTTTTTAGATTTTTTTTTATTTTTTTGTTGTTTTGTTTTAGGTTTAGGGTTTAGGTTTAAGGTTTAGGTTGGTTTTTAGGTTTAGGTTTAGAGTTTAGGTTTTAAGGTTTAGAGTTTAGGTTTAGGTTTTTTTAGGTTTTAGGTTTGTTAGGGTTTAGTTTAGGGTTTGTGGTTTGTTTTAGGGTTTTTTTTTTTTATATTTATTTTTTTTTAAATTAAGTAAACTAGTAGGTTTAAGTTTATTTTGTTTATTTTTTATTTATTTTAGTTTATGTTATTTTATTTTTATTTAGGTTTATTTTTATTTTTACTTAGTTTAGTTTATTTATTTTAGTTTTATTATTTTAGTTTAGGTTTTTTATTTTAGTTTATTTTTTAGGTTTAGGTTTTGATTTAGGTTTATTTTTTAACTTTAGTTTTATTTTATTATTTTTTTTGGTTTAGGTTTATTTTTTTATTTTTAGGTTTAGGTTTAGGTTTTATATTATTTTTTTTAAGTTTAGGTTTAGGTTTTTATTTTAGGTTTATTTTAGGTTTATTTTTTCAATTTAGGTTTAGGTTTATTTTTAGTTTATTTTATTTTATTTAGTTTTAGTTTAGGTTTATATTTAGTTTTATTTTAAGTTTAGGATTAGGTTTTATTTTATTTAGTTTAGTTTATTTTATTTTATTTATGTTTATTTTATTTTATTTTAGGTTTAGGTTTTTTTATTAATTTAGGGTTTAAGTTTTATTTTTTATTATTTTTAGGTTTAGTTTTTATTTTATTTAGGTTTTTTATTTTTTAGTTTGGTTCAAGTTTTTATTTATTTTATTTTAGTTGTTTTCTAAATTTTTATTTAGATTTAGGTTTAAGTTTAGGAGTTAGTTTATGTTCCTATTTTATTTTGTTTTTTATTTTATTTTGGTTTAGGTTTATTTATTTACTTTATTTTATGGTTTTATTTTATTTAGGTTTAGGTTTTTTAGCTTTTTTAGGTTTTATGGTTTAAGTTTAGTTGTATAGGTAGTGGGTTTAGGGTTTTAAGGTTTGTTTAGGTTTAGGTTTAGGGTTTAGGGTTTAAGGTTTAGGGTTTAGGTTTTATGATTTAGGGTTTAGGGTTTAGGGTTTTAGGGTTTAGGATTTTGGGTTTAGGGTTTAGGGATTTTATGGTTTAGGGTCTAGGGTTTAAGGTTTAGGTTTTAGGTTTAGGGTTCAGGTTTTAGTTTAGGGTATAAAGTTTTTTATTTTTTTTAATAGAGAATAAATTTATATTTAACATTTCTTCTTCTTGCTTTCATCAACCATGTAACACAACAAGTTTTCTAAGACACAAGCGATGACAATGATCAAAAATGAGGACGCAAAGAATAAATCAAAAATCCTAGATTACTAGCACCTTCTCTTTTATAAAGACATAGTTCCATATGCAACAGATTGGATCGACTGATCTTTAGTTTCTCTAGTTCCCATCAGAACCACCGAGGCCTCTCAAGTAGAAAGATCCACCATCATATCCCCAATCTCTCCCTCCATGGTAGTAACCTCTATCATTCCTCCTAGCTCCATAAGCACTACTGGTCTGACCACCACCTCAATATCCACTAGCACCTACAGATCCCCCACCACCACTATGATAACCATTGCTTCTGCCTTTGCCTCTATCGCTAGATCTAAACTGAGCTTGGTTGATGGTGATGTTCCTATCGTCAAGGTTCTTCCCATTCTTAGGGTTTAGGTTTATTAGGTTTTAGGGTTTAGGTTTAGGTTTAGGTTTAGTTATGTAGGTATAGGTTTAGGGTTTGGGGTTTAAGGTTTAAGTTTAAGGTTAGGGTTTAGGGTTTGGGTCTTGGGTTTATGCTTGTGGTTTAGGGTTTTGAGTTTAGGGATGTAGGTTGTAGGATTAGGGTTGTAGGTTTAGAGTTTAGGATTTAGGGTTTATGGTTTTCTTATGTTACAAAGCAAGTCCAGGTTTAGTTAGTTTATTTAATTTATTTTTATTTATTTTAGTTTTATTTTTTAGTTTAGGTTTTATTTTATTTTATTTTATTTAATATTTAGGTTTATGTTTTATTATTATTTTTTTTTTTATAGTTTAGGTTTTATTTAGTTTAGTTTTTGGTTTAGGTTTAGGATTTAGTTTATGTTTTATTATTTTATCTCATTTTATTTTAGATTTTTTTATTTTTATATTACTTTTAAGTTTATTTAGTGGTTTTGGTTTTAAGGCCTAGAGTTTATTTAGGATTAGTGAGTTTGGCCTAGTTTTGGGGTTTAGGGCTCAGGCTCAGTGGCTCAGGGTTTTAGGATTAGAGTTTGTGGCCAGATTTGGCTCAGTAGCCTTGCCAGGGCTCAGGTTAGGAGTTTAGGGCCTAGGGTTTAGGCTTTAGGGTCATTTAGGTTTAGGTTTAGGGTTGTGGCTCAGGGTTGGTGTCAGTTAGGTGGGCAGGAGGGTTTGTGGTTTTGAGTTTGGGGCTTTAGGTTTTTTTTAGCTTAAGGGGTTTAGTGTTTTAGGTTAGTTTAGGGTTGTATGTTTAGGGTTTACGGTTTAGAGTTAGTTTTAGGGTTTAGGATTTATGGTTTAGGGTTTAGGATTTAGGGTTTATTGTTTCTTATTTTAAATTAAGTAAACCAATATGTTTAAGTTTATTTACTTAATTTTTTATTTATTATGTTTATTTTATTTTTTATTTTATTTAGGTTTATTTTTTATTTATATTTAGTTTTATTAATTTATTTTTGGTTTATTTATTTAGGGTATATTTTTGTTTACTTTAGTTTAGTTTTTTAGGTTTAGGTTTAGGTTTATATTTATTTTAGTTTAGTTTTTTATTTTATTTTTAGTTTAGGTTTTATTTTATTTTTTTTTGTTTAGGTTTTATTTTATTTTTAGGTTTAGATTTTAGGTTTTTTTTTATTTTTTATTTTTTTTAGTTTAGTTTAAGTTTATTTTTAGTTTATTTCTTTTATTTAGTTTTAGGTTTAGTTTATTTTTGGTTTTAGGTTTAGGTTTTATTTATTTTGGTTTAGGTTTAGGTTTATTTTATTTATTTTATTTTATCTTTAGTTTTTAGTTTTTATTTAATTATATTTTAGGTTTTATTTTAGGTTTTTTATTTAGTTTTATTTTACTTTATTTTAGGTTCATTTTTTTTTATTAGTTTTATATTTAGGTTTGTTTTATTTTAGTTTAGTTTTTCTTTATTTATTAGTTTAGTTTTATTTTTATATTTTATTTTTTAGTTTAGGTTTGAGTTTTATTTTTTATTTTATTTTATTTAGGTTTAGGTTTTATTTATTTATTTTATTTATTTAGTTTAGGTTTAGGTTTAATGTTTAGGTTTGTTAGTTTAGGGTTTGTACAGGTTTAGTTTGTGGTTTAGTTTTGGGTTGGGTAGGTTTGTGGTTTAGGGTTTAGGGTGTTTTGTGGGTTTAGGGTCAGGGTTTAGGGTCTGATTTAGGGTTTAGAGTTTAGTAGGTTTTAGGGTCAGTTTTAGGGTTAGGTTTATTTTTATTTTTATTAATTAAGTAAACCAAGTATGTTTAATATTTATTTATTTATTTTATTTTAGTTTATTTTATTTAGATTTTTTTTTATTTTTATATTAGTTTATATATTTTAAGTATATTTATTTTAGTTTAGGTTTTTTAATTTTAGTTTATTTTAACCCTTATTTTTAGGTTTAGGTTTATTTTTTTTAGTTTATTTTATTTTATTTTAGTTTAGGTTTTATTTTATTTTATTTAGGTTTTTTATTATTGATTTATTTTGTTTTTATTTTTGGGTTAAGATTTAGTTTTTTGGTTTATTTTATTTTAGGTTTAGGTTTTAGTTTGTTTATTTTTTAGGTTTTATGTTTTATTTATTTTAGTTTAGTTTTTATTGTTTAGTTTAGGTTTTATTTATTGTTTAGTTTATTTTGCTTTAGGTTTAGGTTTTATTTTATTAGCTTTTATTTTTTATTTTAGTTTAGGTTTTTTTATTTAGGTTTAGGTTTTAATTTTTATTTATTTTAGGTTTATTTTAGGTTTTATTTAGTTTTATTTTATTTTATTTTAGTTTTATTTTATTTTTATTATTTTAGGTTTTATTTATTTATTTTATTTTAGTTTTTAAATTTTTTTAGTTTTATGTTTTGTTCATTTTATTTTAGTTTAGGTTGTTATTTTATTTTATTTTTTTTATTTTATTTTGGTTTAGGTTTTATTTATTTTATTTTTAGGTTTTATTTAGTTTATTTATGTTTTTATTTAGGTTTTTATTTTATTTATTTGGGTTTTAGGTTTAGTTATTTTTATTTATTTTTATTTATTTTAGTTCATTTTATTTAGGTTTATTTTATTTTAGATTTTTTTTATTTTATTTTATTTTATTTAGTTTTAGTTTTATTTTTTAGTCTAATTTATTTTATTTTATTTTAGTTTAGGTTTTATTTTATTTTAGTTTAGTTTTTTATTTTATTTTATTTTTTATTTTTTTTAGGTTTTATTTTATTTTATTTATTTTATTTATTTGTTTTAGGTTTTTATTTTTTATTTATATTTATTTAGGTATTTTATTTATTTAGTTTAGATTTTTTTATTTTATTTTAGGTTTAGGTTTTAGGGTTAGGTTTATTTAGTTTAGGTTTAAGGTTTATTTAGTTTTATTTTTATTTTATTTAAGTTTTTTTTATTTAGGTTTTAATTTTAGGTTTTAGTTTAGGTTTTATATTTAGTATTTTTATTTTTTTAAGGTTTAAGTTTAGTTTATATTTGATTTATCTTTTAGAGTTTTAGTTTATTTTAGATTTATTTTAGTTTTTTTTTTAGGGAGGGTTTAGGAGTTTAGGAGATTTAGGTTATGGAGTTTAGAGTTTAAGGTTTAGGTTTAGGTTGGGTTTAGGGTCAGAGGGTTTAGGGTTTTAGGGAGGAAAGAGGGTTTAGAGGTTTAGGAGGGTTTAGGTTTAGTTAGTATTTTTAGGAGTTTAGGAGTTTAGGTTTAGGGAGAGGTTTAGGAGAGTTATTTTATATTTTATTTTTTTAGTTTAGGTTTTAGGTTTATTTTATTTTTATTTTATTGGTATTTATTTAGTTTAGTTTAGATTTAAATCTTAGCTTTTTAGGGTTTAGGGTTAGTTTAGGGTTTAGGGTTTAGGTTTTAGGGTTTAAGGTTTGAGGTTTATGGCTTAGGTTTAGGGATTTTAAGGAAACTCATAAAGACGAGAATTTTATTGCCACAAAGAAAGGTGTTCAAGGCCTTTAAAGGGGATAATTCTTTTTACATTTAGCATAGTGAGAAATATCTCTATCTAATGTAACAAAAGCAAGGAAACTAAATAAAAGCAATAATAGACCAAAAAATAAATAAGGAACAACACAAGAAATAGGACGATCAGCCAAAGCCCACCTAGTAGGGTTAGAAGTCTTTTGAGAGTTGCACAATCCACATCCAGGTTTCAAAATTTGCAGAGAATCTCTAAAAGAATCTTGCAAGCAACTAGAATTTGTAATTAGCAGAGCTAGAGAAAATCAAGCTTTAGCACATAATAAAGAGTAATATAAGAGAAAATTTCTAATAAGGCTCAGGCTCATTCACGCATCTTGGGCAACCACAAATGTGAGCATCCAGACTTCAAAAGAAGGGTTATAGTCACATATGCTGCTACTAGCCAAAAAATAATCGAGAAATCATCCCAGCCATCATAGCCCACTTACCACGATGGAGGCAATCTGCTAAAGAGTGAAAGTCAATTCTCTTGTAGCCAAGCAAGAAAAAAGCTATACAAAAACACCCAATGACTAAAGTCCACCAAGCCCGAAAGAAAGTAGCATCAACAAAACCACCATAGTAGAAATGAAAGAGCAGCTGTCAAGATATCACCTAAAAACAAAGCAACCATGAATAAGAACCAAACCCATTAGAGTCACAAACAACCACAAGAAACTGCCCAAAACCAAAACAATAACCTACAACTAGCACCAAGAAACCAATAATTCCAAACCAGATTAGAGGTGAAGGCCAACCCTAATGGTAGCCACCAATCCAACCCATACAGCAGTGGCAAGAAATAAAAAGGCAATCCCAATACCTCCATCAGAAATAGAAAGACAACCACAAGAAAATAAAGACACCCAATTATAAAGGCCAAAACCAGAATAAAGAAAAACCACCAAAAGGTCAACCCTACTAGCTAACAAAAGATTTGAAAGAAAAAAAAAAGAGGAAAACCAACCAAACCAACCAGCACAACCAACCAAACCAGCCAGCCCACAGGACCATCCATCCAATTAACAAAGTTATAGAAGAGCGAACTCCGATAAGGAAATAGCCAGTCCAAAAGGGATGCAATCCTAATACAGAGAAAGACATGCATAATTATAACCAACAGGAAGCCACCTAAAACTACTAAGAAACAAATGCTCATCGCCCAACTAGACAAAAAGCCACAGCCTAGGAGGACCACCCAATGATAAACAACCAACAAAAACCACGAAAAGGCCCAGCTAAAACTAAGGGTAAAAAGATTAACAGTAGCCATCAAATAATAGCCACCCAAGATTTCCATGTAAAGGGTAGTAGAAAACAGCAGAACCCACCAGGCCCAAAAATAGCAGCAGAAAAACCTCCTTAAGTAAAGAAAAAGCCAGCCAAAACTATAGGTAAAATTAGGACCAATTAAGAAATGGGAAAAGCCAAAAGCATACAAGCATAACCTAGAAGGAGGCCACCACAAGATCAAGGCAGCACATAAAGAAATGTTGACATTTAGATCCCTAAATAAAATAGTCAGCCAAAGAGAACACCTCTCCAACAAAAGAGGTTAAACAACCATCCACCACCTCAAAGAGGACTCCCAAGTATTAGAGTACAAACCAGACAAGAGAGTGAAACAACCAAAACCAAATGTATTCTAATAGATAGAGCCATCTATATTAATTTTAATAATATTATTATGAGGTTTTATTCAATATATAATCCTATCTTCTTTATAGAAGGTGATCTCAGGCAAGTGAAGAACCAATTTTTTGGCCATAAATTTGCAACCTCTAAAATGAGTGTTACTAATTAAATTATCATTAAATAAAGCATGAATTTTTTTCTTTGGTCTAGCAATAATCCTTTTTTTATTCAAAGGAATACCATGATATTTAACATCATTTCTACCCATCCATATAAAACTAATAAGGGTAAAGGAAATTAAAACTTTGATATGACCTTTCATATTTTTTTGGAAACAGGCTTCAAGAAATTGATATAAAAAAAGAAAACCATGGAAATGGTTAGTATTAAAAAGATCATCATACCAAAACCGTAATTTGGAGGCAATATCATCATTGACAAAACATGATTAACATTTTCAATATGAAATCAACAATTACATTTGGAATTCAAATGAAAACCTTTATCCTAGAGCAAGGAATCAACAAGAATGAAGTTTTTCAGAATTCTCCAAGTAAGGAGAGAATAAGAGATCAGGATAACATTATTTCAAAGTTTAATAAATACATTAGATGAAATGTGAGCATCTTTAATATAATTCCAAGCCACTTTAAGAATAAAATTGCCATTATTAGATAGCTTAAAAAGAATTTGATCAGGCTTGTTAGAAAGGATAGGAATATCAGTAAATTTATAAAAAAGAGAGATAAGAATAAATTCACTAAGTTTACTATCATTCCACTTATTATTAAGACAAAAAGAGTTAACTTTAGTAGCAGCAGTAGAATGGGTAATAAAAAAAGAATCAATAAAACCACAACCAATCCAATTACCTTGCCAAAAGAAAGAAGATCCCAAATTTATATTCGAAGATATCAAGGATTCAACCTCCCAAATTTATATCGTGGAGTCACCCACTTTGTAAGTACAGATTAGAGGGTGCTAACCCTGGCAGTATTTAGCTGTCATAAAATTAGCCCATAGGCTATCTTTTTTTCTAAAATTCTATTAGAGTTTATGTGAGAAGGTAGTAAGAGCTTCATGAATAGGTTTGCAACCAAGCCCACCTTCACCCAGAGGACCACAACATTTATGCCAAGAAGTCTAATTCATCATTTAAACTGAATTATTAGAGCCCTAGAAAAATTTATTAAAGAGACGATCAAATCTATTTAAGATAAAATTTGTTTAGATAATGGTTTGAATAAGATATAAAGGTATCAAATTAAGAGTACTCTAAGCAAAGTAAGCTTGACACCAAAATAGAGTAAGTGAAATTCCCACACTGAAATTTTATTAAATTTTTTTTGGATAAGCTCATAAAAAAGATGGGATCCTTTTTGACCTTTAAAAAGAGGAGCACCCAAGAGGATCCTTTATTAATAGGGAGTTGTTGGTTTTTAAAGTTAATGATTCTTAAGATATGATTGATTTTATTATTAGAAATTTTAGAGGAGGTAATAAAGCAGCTCTTGCTTTCATTAATAGAAAGACCACTTTCTACCAAAATTATTTAAAAAATTTTTAAGTCTTTTGATATGATGAAAGGAAACATTAGAAAAGATAATGAAATCATCAGCAAAGCTAAGATGAGAAATAGGGATACCACCAAGAGTTCTAAAGTACATGCTAGGAATGTTATTAAACAAATCATTTACACTCATAGAAAGGTATTCCACAACAAAGAAGGGGACAAAGGATTTCCTTGTCTCAAACAATGAGAAGAAGAAAAAAAGCTTAAAGCTTCACCATTAAGAAGAATAAAAAATAAGGCATTATTAATATAGTTTTTAATAAGGTTAATGAAATTATCAGAGAAATCAAATAAATGTAGGATATTTAAAAGGAAATCCTAAGAGATATTATGAAAGGCTTTAGAAATATCTAATTTAAAATGGATGTTACCACCTCTAGTTGGAACATCCAAATCATGAATTAGCTCTTGAGCAAGAACAATGTTATCAGATATAGATCTCCCTCTAACAAAACCAATTTTGTTGAGAGAGATAATTTTTTGAAGCACAGGACTTAGTCTATTAGCAAAAAATTTTAGAAATTAATTTATTAATGAAAGTGCAAAGACTAATAGGTTTGAAATCACTCCAAGAATTCGAATTATCTTTTTTAGGTATGAGAACAATGGAAGTGCTTGAAAAAATTTAGGGAGAGGATTACCAATGAAGAAATCAAAAAATAGCATAAACTAAGTCATTCTTAATAGTAGACCAACAATTTAAAAAAAATGATTTGTATAACCCTCCAGACCAGCAATGGAATCAATGTTCATGCTATTAAGAACTTTACTAATCTCATCTTTAGTAGGCAACCTAGTAAGCCAATGATTATCATTATTGGTAACAATAGAGGGATCAAAAGCGAATTAGAAATAACTTCATAAGAGTTGCTTTTGTTAAGCACATTTCTAAAGTGGTTAATAATATAATCTTTAATAACATTAATATCAATGATCCAATCTCCATTATCACTTTTAACTTTTTAGATAGAATTTAAAGCTCTCTTTTTATTAAATAAAGCATGGAAATACCAAGTATTCCTATCCCCATCAATAATATGTTTACTACTAGCTTTTTTCCCTCCAATATGTCTCTTCCATATTCAAATAATTAATAAGATTATCTTTTGCTTCATTCAAATCATTAAACTTAGAAGAATCAGTCAAAACAACATTTTCAAGATTTCAAACCAAAAGTTCCATGTTTTTTATATTAGCGAAAAGATTTTTAAAACAATGTTTGTTCCACCAAACTAGATTTTATTTGAGCCTTTTAAGCTTAAACCATAATCTATGCATACCCCTAATTGAATTATCAGGGTGTAAAGGGAAATCCAATTAATGGCCACAACTTTAAGAAAATCTAGATGCTTAATCCACATATTTTGAAATCTGAAAGTGGGTGAGGTGTTTAATCTCTTAGAGTTATCTTTAACAGAAACCAAAAGAGCAGTATGATCAGATAAAGTTCTACTCAAATGGTCAACAGAGGTAAGAGGCCATTGATTAATCTAATGATAGTCAAAAAGAATTCTATCAAGATGTTGCTAGAGCTTAGAGTTTTGCCAAGTATAATTATAGCTTCTAAAACCAATGTCAATAAGATTGCAAACAAGAATTATATTTGATAATTCTTCAATAGAATGAATATTAGGAGAGAAACCACCCCTTCTTTCAGGTGAATATAGAATAGTTTTGAAATTACCCCCAACCAACCAAGGTTTGTTAATAGAAAGAGAAAAACTTCTTAAATTCTTCTATAGAACATTTCACTATCAAAGAAGCATAAACAAAAGAGCCAAGCACACAAGAATCACCAAAAGAAATTTGAGCATTGACAACATGTTGAAGATCATCTAAAATTAAAAACATTTAAGAAGCTATTTTAAAAACCAAATTTTATTACCGATGTTAAAGAAAAATTACTAAAACCAAGCATTCTAGCAACATGATTGATTTTATCAGCATGTATAAGAAGTTCAATAACAATAAGTAAAGAGATATTATAAATTCTATAGAGATTTCTAATACGATTACGAACAGTGAGGGTACCAATCCCTCTAACATTCCAAATAAGAGAATTAAATATAAAAAAAATTGTAAAATGAAATTAAATGATAATAATAAAGGGAGAGAGAGAAAAATAATAACAAATCCTCTCCTAAGCCAAAAATTGAAACAACACATTATTTATGTGAAGAGATCCAGATCTAGTAGATCTGGCAAGATAAGGAGGTTGCATCATAGAGTTCTTAGTTTCCTTTTTAAAGATAGTTTAAATATTTCTATTTTTATCCAAAGTATCACCATCAGAATAAGATTGATTAGGAATATTATTAATAGCATAATGAACAGTAAGAACATCTCTAATCACAACTTTCCCCTCTTCCAAATTAGCATTTTGTAGAAAAGTTGGATTAGAATGAAGATCAATCATGGAATTAGGGGAAGGAGAAGAAATTATACCATTCAAAGCACAATTACCAATGTCAAAATTAGTGTTTTGCTCAAGAATTTCAGCCACATTCAAGTTATCATTGAAAACCTCATTCTCATCAATTAATGCTGGCAAAGAAGCAGGAATAAACTCATTAAAGAATGAATCATCATTTGTTTCAGTCTCTTTGAATATGGAATTAGCCATAATAGGCATATTCTCATGTAAAGAAAGGCTGTTGGACAAATCATCTTTTTCAACATTATTAATACCTTTGTCATGGTTGGAATGAGAAGCAGAAACAATAATTTAAGGAACATCAAAAGATTCCAAAGAATCTGACCTAATATCAACATTTAAGTTAATTTAGGCACAAAAATAGCTTTACTAACTTTATTAGTAGCTAATTTAGAGTTAGGATCATTCAAAATTTTCTTTTTAAGATGCAAGAGAATAACAAAACACTGCGAATTATCATGACCATGTATCTTGCAATGGGAACAAAAAATGGGAATATTTTAAATTCAACCTTTTGTAAATAACCAAACTTTTTAGATTCGATCCAGAAATCCTTAGGATGTTTTTTAGATATGTCAAGTTAAACCAACATACGAGAAATAGAGGGATGGTATCTCAGCGCCGATCAATTTGGAGTCCCAACAAAAAAGAGCCCGATAGCTAATAAAACCTGGTGGGTAACATAGTGGATTCTCATATTTGGAAGAGCTAACCACACAAGAACAGTAGGTGATTCCTCCTTTATATAAAAAAGGGGAGACCACTTCAATAAATGCATTTGACAATTAAAGATAAAATAAGATCGACATGAGAAAACCATTGAATAATCCAAATCATTCATAAGTTGAATCAAAATATGTCTTGGATCGATCAAGCCAATAGAGAAAGCACTTGAAAGTTTAAGGTTATGGAAAAAAGGTCAGATCTTATCAAAATTTGGATGGCACAAAGAAAATTTTCCAATCAAAGTTAATTTGAAAGGTTTTGCAAGCTTTTTGACATCAAGATCTGAATGCATGATCGTAGGCATACCTCAAAAAGAAGTCCAAATAAGATTCATCGAAGAGGTAGAGCTATTACCAGAAAGTACATCCTTATAGGATTTATTAGTAAGAATGACATTAGGTTTAGGGATCCCCACAAAATTAGATGCCCTAGCTAGATCATCCAAAATGGGAGAAGTAAGCCATGGTTCGAGGTCACCACATCCATAATCAGAAGAGACACATCATGAGAGATGCCAGAGATTGAAAAAAGAATCTAGAAATCAATTGAGAATGATGAAGGATCCACCAAAAATTTAAGAAGGGGATCGTTGATGAAGGGGAAAATGAAATTAGAGCGCCTAAGGGGAAGGGGGGGGGGGGGGTTAGGGGTTTAGGTTTATTTTATTTGGTTTACTTAGTTTAGTTTTTATTTTATTTTTAGTTTAAGTTTATTTAATTTAGGTTTAGTTTATTTATTTTAGGTTTATTTAGTTTAGGTTTTATTTAGGTTTATTTAGTTTAGTTTAGTTTAGTTTATTTAGGTTTAGGTTTATGGTTTAGGGTTTTTTTTTTTGGGGAAACACCATGTAGGGAAATTTTATTGCCACAAAAAGAGGGTTACAAGGTCCTTAAAGGGGATAAACTAACTATTGCTCAAAGAGCTACAATCAACCTAGGGAGTAAATCCCTATTTTAGTACCAAAAAATAAAATCAAGAAAGCAATCAAAATATACAAATGGGTTAACATAATAAGCTAATGGAAGATTAGGGCCGTTCTCTGATGTGAGAATGCAAGACACTGGAGCAAACCTACAAGAGGACAAGAGAGAAACACCAAAAATGTAAGAAAGAAGTTAGACCTGTTAAGGTAATACAGACAAAATGATAAGTAAAAACTGCATAATCTAAGAATGAAAGTAAAGAAATGTGATAGAGAAGGCTTAGGCTCAGTCACACCCTGTTGGGGCAGATGCAAATATGAGCATCCATGGTTTAGTAGAAGGGTTACATCACAAGAGCTACTACCAAGCCAAAAGGGAGTGAAATCATCACAGCCATCATAGCCAACAAACCTATGAGAAGATAGCAGTTGTTGAAAGTCTTATGGGATTTATCAAACCTAAACAAAACCATAGATAAAATAGAGACAGAAATTACAAAGAGCGAAGATAAGGGATCCCATGCAAAATTATCATCAATATAGTCACCATGACATGAGAATACTTATCCATATGAGAATGAGCCATCTTTGCAACCTCATGAAAAATCATAGCCAAGAGGTATAATATAAAACCCACCACAAGAAAAAAGCAGAAGAGGCAGCCTAGTGAAATTTTGTTAAGCAAGTCAATGAGCCTATAAATAACACCATCCCAATCATATCATATATATATGAATCTTTCTGGCTAGGAGTACAACCTTGAAGCATTGTCCAGAAAATGAACCCAATCATAATAATGAATTTAGATGTGAATAACCCCCTTATTAATATTCATAAAAAAGCAATTGTAAGGAAGAAAGATAACCCAACACAAGAAATAGATCGATCCCACCAAAAAACAACACCAAATAAAGATAAAGAACTACAACCCCAAGAGGCAGATGGTGGATAAAATCGATAATCCAGATTAACAAACAACCAAGACAAGAAGACAAAGAAAAGGCAAGATGCCCATAGTACAACCCATTCGAATAGATAGTGCATACCAAGTGGATAGATGCTTAATCATAATGATTCGCACAAGCCTAAATAAAAGATGGAAAAGATAAGGTAGATCATTACCCAGATACAAACAGCAAGGGCAATCAGCAATCCAACCCCAATAGCAAAACAATTAATGCAATAATGGAACCCACTAGAAGAAAAATCAAAAAGGGGATTCAAATGAGAGTCAACATTGGAATCTAGATAAAATAAGACAACAGATAACCAAGACAACAAATAGCCAAGAAAGCAAAAGATAGCTAGCTGGCCATAAAAGCTCTCAATCAGTGTAGACATTGCAATAGTTAGTAACCAAATAGGTTGACCATAAACAGGGATGAGATGGCAGTAATCATCAAAGACAAAACAACAATGTCAGAAACAACTTGCTAAACATAGGACCCTAAAGTTCCATAACCAACAAAGATAGAGCCAACATTGGAATCATGAAAATGAACCCAATCATAATAATGAATGCAGATGTGAACAACCCCTTATTAATATTCATAACAGTAGGGAAGAAAGCAAAGGAAGGCAGCAATACCCAACATAGGGATTAGGCTGCATCCCACCAAAAATAACACCAAATAAAGATAGTCAGAACTACAGCCCCAGTAGCAGCATGCTGGACAAAAAATCAGATAATCCAGATCAACAAAGAACCAAGACAGTAAGACAGCAAAAGGCAGCAGGTGCCCATTGTACCACCCATTCAGAATAGATAGTGCATGCCAAGTGGATAGATGCTTAGTCACAATGATCTGCACAAGCCTAACTGAACCATGATGGGAAAAGAAATAGTAACAGATAAGGTAGATCACTGCCCAGATACAAACAACAAGGGCAATCAGCAATCAACTCCAATAGCAAAATAGTTAATGCAACAATGGAACCCACCAGAAGAAAAATCAAAAAGCTGATTCAAATGAGAGTCAACATTGGATTCTAGATAAAACAAGATAGCAAAGAACCAAGACATCAAGCAAGACAAAAGAAAATAGTATAAAAGCTCTCATTCAGAGTAGACATTGCAATAGTTAGTAACCAAATAGGTAGACCATAAACACAGGGATCTGAGAAGTAGCATGAATCATCAAAGATAATCAGAACATCAATGTCAGAAATAGCTTGCTTAACATAGGACCCTAAAGTCCTACAACCAATAAAGAAAGAGCCAACATTGGAATCCTGAAAAGCCAAGACAATAAATATCCAAGGCAATAAACAATGAAGACAATAAAAAATAGCAAGTCGTAAAACCACCCATTCGTAATAAACAAAGGTAATAGATACAAGTTTAAGCGAAACAAGATGGAAAAATAGAAAAGTAGTCCAAGTTTAAGTTTAGGGTTATGTTTATTTTTTAATTTAGTTTTATTTTATTTTATTTTTAAGGTTTAGGTTTTATTTTTTAATTTTAGTTTAAGTTTAGGTTTTTATTTTATTTTTTGTTTAAGTTTTAGGTTTTTATTTTAGGTTTTCTTTTTTAGTTTAGGCTGAGGTTTATTTTTAGTTTATTTTATTTTATTTAGTTTAGGGTTTAGGTTTATTTATTTTAGGTTTAGGTTTTGGTTTTATTTATTTTAGATCAGTTTATTTTAGTTTAGGTTTAAGTTTAATTAATTTTGTTTATTTTAGGATTAGGTTATTCTTATTTTAGTTTAGGGTTTATGTTTTATTTTTTATTTCTTTTTTGGTTTATTTATTAGGTTTAGGTTTTTATTAGGTTTTTATTTTATTTTATTTTAGGTTTAGTTTATTTTTAATTCACATTTAGTTTTATTTAATTTAGGTTTTTAATTTTTAGGTATATTTTATTTTTTAGTTAAGTTTATATTTTTATTTATTTTATTTTAGTTTAGTTTTTATTTTTTATTTTATTTTATTTTTAGCTATAGGTTTAGGTTTTAGTTTGGATTTTTATTTTATTTTATTTATTTATTTAGGTTATGGTTTATTTATTTATTTATTTATAGGATTTATTTTGTTTAAGTTTAGGTTTTTTAGGTGTGGTGGTAGAGTTTAGGCTTTAGGGCCCAGGGTTTAGGGTTTAGGGTTTAGGGGTTGAGTGGGGAGGGTTAGGGAGTGGTTTAGGATCAGCTTATGGTTTAAGGTTAGTTTAGGATTTTGGTTCTGATTGGGTTTAGTACTAGTAGGGTCAGGTTTGTATGGTTTAGGGTTGGGGTTTAATGAGGGCAGGGAGGGTTTAGGGGGAGTTTAGGTTTAGGGTAGGGTTTAGGGTCCGGGTTTAGGAGGGGTTTAGGGTTTAGGGTTTAGGGTGGAGGCTTAACTGATTTAGGAGTTTTTATGTTTTTTTTAAATTACAAACCAATGGATTTATTTAGTTTATTTTTTTATTTATTTGAGATTATTTTATTTTACATTTTATTTAGGTTTATTATTTTTTTTTATGTTTATTTATTTTATTTTATTTTTTTTTTTTTTAAGGTTTAGGTTTATTTTTTTAGTTGATTTTTAGGTTTTTTTTTAGTTTAGGCTTAGCTTTATTTTTAGTTAATTTTATTATATTTAGTTTTGGGTTTAGGGTTAGATTATTTTAGGTTTAGTTTAAGTTTTTTTTTATTTTAGTTTAGTTTATTTTAGGTTTAGGTTTTAGGGTTTATTTATTTTTTTTAGGTTTTTTATTTAGTTTTCTTTATCCATTTTATTTTATTTTATTTTTACTTTTGTTTTGTTTTATTTTATTTAGGTTTTACTTTAGCTTTATTTTATTTTAAATTTAGTTTAAGTTTTAATTATTTTATTTTAGTTAGTTTTATTTTTATCTATTTTATTTTACATTTTGGTTTAGGTTAAGGTTTTAGTTTAGGTTTTGTTTTATATTTAGGTTTAGGTTTATGTTTTTAGATTTTATAGTTAGACAATTTTTTAGCCTTTAGGTAGGTCTTGCCCAGGGTTTAGGGCCTGAGGATGCAGGTAGTCAGCTTTAGGGCCTGGGGCCCAGGGCCTGGGCTGGCCCAGGGCCCAGGATAGTCCAGGCTCAGGGTTAAGTTTAGGGCCCAGGGTAAGATAAGTTCAGTGGCTCATGGTAGCCCAGTGGCCTGAGTTTGTGGCTCAGGTCTGGTAGTGCCCAAGGCCCAGGCCCAAGATTTAGTAGGGGAGGCCTGAGCCCAGTAGTCCAGGCCTAGAGCCCAGGGCTGTGGGTTTAGAGATCTACCAAGTCCTGGTCAGTTTAGGCTTTAGTCTTTTAGGTTTTTTAGCCAGTATTATCTTACCAGGTGTTTAGTTTATTTTATTTATTTTAGTATTTTTTTTTAGTTTAGGTTTATTTATTTTTAGGCTCACTGATCTTATTTAGTTTTTTTATTTATTTTATCTTTACATTTAGTGTTTATTTTATATAGGTTTTATTCTCAAGTCATTTAATTTTTAGATTTTTATTTATTTTATTTTAGTTTAGTTTTATTATTTATGTCATTTTATCATTTTAGTTTAGATTTATTTTAGGTTTATAGTTCAAGTTTACATTTTTATTTTATTTTATTATTTAATTTTATTTAGGTTTAAGTTTTATTTATTTATTTTATTTTAAGGCTTTTTTTAGTTTAAGTTTAGGTTTTTAGATTTTAGGGTTTAGTGTTTAGGGTTTAGGTAGGTTAGGTATTTAGAGTTAAGGTTTTTCTTTTAATTTTTGTTTAATTTTTTTAAATTAAGAAACTTAGTTTAGGTTTATTTATTTTATATTTATTTAAGTTTTTTTATTTTTTATTTTATTTAGGTTTATGTTTATTTTTATTTAGTTTATTTTATATATATATATTAACACTACCATCTATCCAAGTCCCGGATGCAAAAGTGGAGGGTTGTATTAGTTTGCAGAAATTTCTAAATAATCATGACATGAATTTTAAATCATTGTGAATGTTAGGGCGTTTACTCAGATGTTTTGAATACAGGAAAATGTGCTAGTTCAGACTACAGAAGAACAAAGCAAGGGTTCCACATTATGGAGATGATAGCAGAAAATGAAACCAGAGAATTAGGATCTTGGAATATGGTACGTTACAAGAAAATAGATATTATATAGAAAGATAAATATTGTGTTCAAGAACCAATTAGAGAAGGCTATTGATAGTTTTAATTTGTAAAAGTCTAAACTAGAAATGGTGTAGGTGTGATTATAGATAAAGTTTGATATAATAAGTATTAATATGTGGAGATAGAATTATACTTTAAAATCATTGATATCAATGTTATCTCCCTAGGTTTGGAGGACTGAAATGAATGAATTAGAGATGATACCTCTTGAAGGCGCATTTATGGGGAGATTTAAATGGACATGTGAGAGTGGAAAGAGGTGGTTATGGATTATTAATGAAGGTAATATATTAGATTTTACCAGCTTATGATTTAGCTAATACTTTATTTAAGAAAGAGATAATATATATTATTTTATAAAATGGATCAAGAAAAACAGATTGATTATTTTTTGATAAGAAAATAGATCATGAAATTAAAGATTGTAAGGTCATTCAAGTGAAATTTAAGTAAAACATAACTATTAGTTTTAGATTAAGATGAAAGGTTGTAAGAGAAAATAAAACTTAATTATTGTTAGATTAGATAATAAAAGAACATAAATATTTTAAGAGCAAGCAGAAGTTTGAGAGTTCATAGAATAGTGGGAAAAGATCATGCTAATAAATAAGCAAGCTAAAGATGTTATGAATCAAAAGGAAGAGCTTTAATAAGAATAGGTGGTTCGAGTGCAAGAAAAAAGAAATACAGCATGTTATAAAACTTGGTGCAAAGCTGAGAATTGGGAAAATATAAAATCAGAGATTCTAAAAGCAAATATATGCAAAAAATTTTATTTTAGAATACAATTAGATTAGATAAGGTGAAAGATGCATGTATTAAAACCAGAGAGAAGAGATGTGGAGGAAAGAAGGAAAAAAACAGCTGAGATATTGATTTGTAAATAAACTTTTCTAAGATTGCAAACAAAATTTATGTTAAGAATCATGGAAGATGGTGGAAGAAGGAAAGAAAAAATGTGGAAAAGAGGACAATTATTAAGTGTTTGTTACAAGAATTTTAAGGCAAATTTTAATGTTAGAAAAAGAGCTAAGAGTGAAGAAGTTCTCATGGAGATCTAGCTATAAGAGATGAGAAGCATAGAGAAAATAAAAGGATCTACATATGATATTTATTGAGAGAAAGCTATGATAAAGTCTCAAGAGATGTTCTTTGGAGAGTTCTAGAATAGAAAGTTAATATTGGTTATATTCAAGTTAAGATATGTATACTAGAGTTACTTGTGTCCAAACACAAGGAGGATTGACAAACATTTTTCCTATTTCAGCTTGGATTACATCAAGGATCAACATTAAGCCCTTATCTTTTTTTTAGTTATGGATGTTCTTAGAGGCATTTACAAGAAGATGTACCTGGTGTTTTCATTGATGACATTCTTCTTGTTGATAAGACAGAGAGGAGTCCTGTGAACTTGAATTATGGAGGTCAACTTTAGAGTCTAAAGGGTTTAGCAAGCATCTAAAATCAATATATGGAGTGTAATTTTAGTTGTAGAAGTTTTAGTGGTAGTATTGTGACTTTAGGTGATCAAGTCATTAATAAGAGTGGATCTGATATTTAGGCTCTATTGTTCAAAATGATGGTGAAATAGATGGAGATATTATTAGTAGAATTCAAGTTAGATGGTTGAAGTGGAGGAATGCATCCGCCTATTATGTGATAGAAAAGTTCCACTTAAACTTAAGGGAAAATTTTATAAGATGGTGGTAAGACCGCAATGACTTATAATGTTGGCCAATAAAAAGAGAAACATAAGACTAAGTTAAGTTTACGATGATGTCGTGGATGAGTTACCCTTAGAGATAGAATGCAAAATGTTAGTTTGGAGTAGCTCATGGTAGGTAAGATTAGGGAGAGTTAGATTCCACATGGCCGTCATGATCCGATTAGGAGTAGATGCATTAGATTTTTCTTATGTTAACAAAGGTGAGGTAGACCTAAAAAGACTTGGTTAAGATGTATAAAAATGATCTTAGTATACCCAATTAAATGAGAATTTGAATAGCATCAGGAGAAGAAGGATTCATAGTTGACCCAGTGGGATTAAGTTGTTGTTGTTGTAGTTTATATATTTGATTTTAGATTTTATATTTTTGTTAATTTTTTTGGTTTAGATTTAGGTTTTGGTTTACTTTTTAGTTTAGTTTTATTTTTATTTTATTGTTTAGGTTTATCTTTTTCTTTTATTTTTTTAGGTTTAGGCTTCAGATTTTTATTTTAAGTTTTTTTTAGGATTAATTTTTTTAGTTTAGGTTTTAATTTTAGTTTATTTTATTTGTTTAGGTATAGGTTTAGGTTTAGATTTAGTTTATTTGTATTTATTTATTTAGCTTATTTAGGTTTATTTTATTTTTATTTTAGGTTTAGGTTTTTTTTAGTTTACGGTTTAGGTCTTATTTTTTATTTAATTTTACATTTATTTTAATGGTTTAGCATTTTATTTAGTTTTTATTTTATTTTATATTTGGTTTTGTTTTTATTTTATTTAGGTTTTTCATTTTTTTAGTTTAGTTTAGGTTTTTATTGATTTTATTTTGGTTTAGTTTTATTTTTTAATTTATTTTCTTTAAGCTTAAGTTCAGTAGGTTTAGTTTTTTTATTTTATTTTATTTATTTTATTTTATGTTCATTTATTTATTTATTTAGGTTTTATTTAGTTTAGTTTAGGTTTTAGCTTTTGTGGATTAGGTTTAGGGTTGTCTGGGGTTTAGGATACAGGGTTTAAAAAAGTTGTGGGTTTAGGGTTTAGTTTTTTTGGGTTTAGTATTTTGGTTTAAGATTTAGAGTTTAGGGTTTATGGTTAGGGTTTAGGGTTTAGGATAGCATGGATAAGATTTATGGTTTTAGGTAGGTTTAGGTGTTAGAAAGGTGTTCAGTTAGCCTAGATTTAGGTTTAGGGCCTAAGACTCCAAGCCTTTAGGGTTTAGGTCATGAAGGGTCAAGGCCAGTTTTAGGATTTAGGCCTAGGTTTAGGTTTATTTATCTAGCTCAGTAGCCATTTTATTTGTTAGGTTTGTTTCTTTAGTTTAGTGTTTAGGTTTTAATTTATTTGAGTAGGATTTAGCATTTATTTTAAGGTTTATTTTATTATTTGCTTTAGTTTTATTTATATAGGTTTATTTTTTAAGATTTCATTTAGTTAGTTTAGATTTTACTATTTATTTTATTTTTATTTTATTTATTTTATTTCTGTTAGGTTTAGTTTAGGTTTTTAAGTTTAGTTATTAATTTATTTATATTTATGTTTATTTATTTATTTGTTTTATTTTTGAGGTTTTATTTAGTTTAGGTTTAGGTTTTTTTAGGGTTTGGGCTTTAGGTAGGGTTTAGGGTTGTAGGCTTTAGGGTTTAGGGTTTAAGTTTTAGGGTTTAGGGTTTAGTGTTTTAAGTTTTAGGATTTAAGGGTGTAGGGTTGTAGGTTTAGGGATTAGTGTTAATTTTAGGGTTTATGGTTTAAGGTTAAGGTTTTTCTTCTAATTTTGTTTAATTTTTTTAAAATTAAGTAAACTCATAGGTTTAGGTTTATTTAGTTTATTTTATATCTATTTTAGATTTTTTATTTTTTTATTTTTATTTAGGTTTATGTTTATTTTTATTTAGTTTAGTTTATATATTTGAGTTTAGATTTTTTTTTTTGGTTTAGGTTTAGGTTTTTGTTTATTTTATAGTTTAGTTTTATTTTTATTTTATTGTTTAGGTTTAGGTTTTCATTTTATTTTTTTAGGATTAGCCTTTATATTTTTATTCTAACTTTATTTTTAGGATTTAATTTTTAGTTTAAGTTTAGGTTTATTTTTAGTTTATTTTATTTGTTTTGGGTTTAGGTTTATGTTTTGGTTTAATTTATTTTAGGTTTTAGTTTATGTTTTATTTATTCTACATTAGTTTATTTTAGTTTAGGTTTAGTTTATTTTATTTTAGGTTTAGGTTTTTTTTTTAGTTTACTGTTTAGGTTTTATTTTTATTTATTTTTACATTTATTTTAGGTTTAGCTTTTATTTAGTTTTATTATATTTTGTTAGGTTTAGTTTTATTTTATTTATGTTTTATTTTATTTAGTTTTTAATTTAATTTATTTTATTTATTTTTTATTTTTATTTTTTTCTTTAGGTTGTTCATATTTTAGTTTTAGGTTTTATTTTTATTTTATTTTATATTTTATTTTTCCTTTATGTTTTTTTTATTTATTATTTATAGGTTTTATTTAGTTTAGGTTTAGCTTTTAGGTTTTAGAAATCAGGGAGTTTAGGTTTAGTTAGGATTTAGGGTTTATTAGTTTAGGGTTTAGGTTTAGGATTTATTTTAGGGTTAGGGTTTAGGTTTAGGGGAGTTTAGGGTTTTTAGGTTTTTTTTATGGTTTAGGGATTAAGATGAGTTTAGTTTAGGTCAGGTTTAGGTTTATGGTAGAGCCTGGGATTTTATGGTTGGGCTCAGTTTAAGTGAATAGGGTTTACCTAGGATTAATTTAGGATTTAGGATTTAGTTGAGTTTTAGGTTTAGGTTTTATTTATTTAAGTTTAGTTTATTTTATTTTATTTATTTTAGGTTTAGTTTAGCATTTAGGTTTTTATTTATTTTAGGATTATTTTGGTTTAGGTTCTTTAGCTTTTCTTTATTATTTATTTTATTTTTTTTTAGTTTTTAATTTTAGGTTTATTTCATCTTTAGTTTAGTTTAGGTTTTATTTATTTTATTTTAGTTTAGCTTTTATCTTATGTTATATTATACATTTTAGTCTTTAGGTTTAAGTTTTATTATTATTAATTTTATTTTAGGTTTAATTTATTTATTTTATTTTAAGTATTGAGTTTTAGGTTTTTAAGTTTTGGTTTACAAGGGTTTTTTTAGGGTTTAGGGTTGTAGGGTTTAGGGGTTTAGGGTTTAGGATCAGTGTAGGTGTGAGGTTAGGTTTAGGTTTAGGGTTTAGAGTTAAAGTTTTTTTAAATTTTATTTAATTTTTTAAAATTAAGTAAACATAGTTTATTAATTTTTTTTAGTTGTTAGTTTATTTTATTTTATTTTATTTAGGTTTATGTTTATTTTATTTAGTTATTTATTTTAGGATTATTTATTTTAGTTTTTTTTTTAGTTGAAGTTTAAGTTTTGATTTATTTTAAGTTTAGTTTTATTTTTATTTTATAGGTTTTATTTTTTTATTTTTTTAGGTTTTATTTTAGATTTTAATTTAGGTTTATTTTTAGTTTATTTTTAGTTTAGGTTTATGTTTATTTTAGTTTATTTTATTCATTTAGGGTTTAGGGTTTAGTGGTTTAGGTTTAGTTTATTTTAGGTTTAGGTTTAGGTTTCATTTATACTTTACTTTATTTTGTTTAGGTTTATTTATTTTATTTTAGGTTTAGGTTTTTTTAGTTTAGAGTTTATTTTTTTTTATTTATTTTTTACGTTTATTTTTTGTTTAGTTTTATTTTTATTTTATAGTTATGTTTAGTTTTATTTTATTTAGGTTTATTTTATTTATTTTATT
The DNA here is from genome assembly GCA_021442155.1 of Cymbidium sinense. NCBI lineage: Eukaryota > Viridiplantae > Streptophyta > Magnoliopsida > Asparagales > Orchidaceae > Cymbidium > Cymbidium sinense. Next base: position 286,782,531 of record CM038214.1, read on the forward strand.
TTATTTATTTTATTTTAGTTTAGTTTATTTTTATTTTCTTTAAGTTCAAGTCAGGAATTAATTTAGGTATTTATTTTATTTATTTATTTATTTTATTGCTTTATTTATTTATTTTATTAATAGGTTTAGTTAAGTTTAGTTTAAATTAGGTTTGGTTTTAGGGAGTTTAGGGTCAGGGTTTAGGGTTTAGGGTTTAAGATTGGATTTATAGGGTTTAATGTGGTTTAGGGTTTATCTGTGGAAGATTTAGAGTTTAGTGGATGGAAGGGTTTAGAGTAGGATAGGGTTATTTGTAGTAGGATTAGGGTTAGGTTTAGGTTAGTTTAGATTTTTAGGTTTGGTTTTACTTTAGGTTTATTTATTTTAGTTTAGTTTATTTTATTTATTTATTTATTTTGTTTGGGTTATGTTGTTTTAGTTTAGTGTTTAGGTTTATTTTTTTATTTTTAGGTTTATTTTTTAGGTTTAGGTTCTTATTTAGTTTTTCTTTTTTTTATGGTTATTTTATTTTTATTTTACGTTAATTTATTATTTTATTTAATTTTTTTTATTTTCAGGTTTATTTCAATTTTTTAGTTTAGTTTAGATTTTTATTTATTTTATTTTAGTTTAGTTTTATTTTTATTTTATTTCTACCTTTAGTCAGGTTTAGTTTTAGTTTAAGTATTATTATTATTTTAATATTTAGGTTTATGTTTTATTTATTTTATTTTATTAGGTTTTAGTCATTTTTTAGGTTTTAGGTTTTTTTAGTGAGGTTTATATTTGTTTAGTTTTAGGTTAGGTTTAGGGTTTAGGGTTTAGGGTTTAGGGTTTAGGTTTAGGGTAGTAGGTTGTTTAGGGTTTAGGGTTTAGTTAAGGTTTTGTTTTAATTTTATTTTATTTTTTTAAATTAAAACAGAGGTTTTGGTTTTATTTAGTTTATTTTTATTTATTTTAGTTTATTTTATTTTTATTTATTTATAGGTTTATGTTTATTTAGTTTAGTTTATTTATTTTAGGTGTATTTATTTTAGTTTAGGTTTTATTTTAGTTTATTTTTTAAGGTTTAAGTTTAGGTTTTTTTATTTTTTAGTTTAGTTTATTTTTTTATTTTATTTTTAGGTTTAGGTTTTATTTTTTTATTTTTAAGTTTAGGCTTTAGTTTTTTAATTTAGGTTTATTTTTAGGATTTATTTTTTAGTTTAGGTTTAGTTTATTTTAGGTTTAGGTTTAGATTCTATTTATTCTACTTTAGTTTATTTTAGTTTTGATTTAGTTTTTTTTTTTAGTTTATATTTAGGTTTTATTTTTTATTTATTTTTATGTTTATTTTTTAGGTTTAGGTTTTTATTTAGCTTTTATTTTATTTTATGTTAGGTTCAGTTTTTATTTTATTTAGATTTTTTTTAATTTAGCTTAGGTTTTTATTTAATTTACTTTAATTTAGTTTATATTTTTTTAATTTATTTTCTTTTTAGGTTTAGGTTTAGGTTTTAGTTTAGGTTATTATTTTATTTTGGTTTAGGGTTTTTTATTTATTTTATTTATAGGTTTAATTTACTTTGGGTTTTTAGCTTTTTAGGGATTAGGATTTAGTGTTTAGGTTTAAGATTTAGGGTTTTTAGGGTTTAGGGTTCAGAGTTTAGGGTTTAGGGTTTAGGGTTTAGGTTTAGTGGTTTAGGTTTTTTAGGTTTAGGGTTTTTTGATTTTTTTTAACAGAGAACAAATTCATATTCAACATTTCTTCTTTTTGATTTGATCAACCAAGTAACACACCAAATTTTCTAAGACTCAAGCGATGACATAGATCAAAAATGAGCATGCATAGAGCAAATCAAAAATCTTAGATAACTAGAACCGTCTCTTCTGTAAAGACACATTTCCATAAGAAGGATCGACCTATTTTTCGCTTTCTAGTTCCTATCAACCACCCGGCCTCTCAGTAGAGATCCACCATCATATCCTCGATCTCTCCGCCACCACCATGGCTATAACCTCATCACTCCTCCCGCCCATAAGCACCCGCCTCACCACCACCTCCATATCCACAAGCACCTCCAGATCCCCCACCACCATTACGGTAATCACCGCCTCTGCTTTCACCTCCATCGCTAGATCTAGACTAAGCCTGGTTGACAGTTATGTTCCTTTCATCAAAGTTTTGGCCATTCTTAGGGTTTAAGTTCAGGTTTAGGTTTATTAGGTTTTAGGGTTCAACTTTATTTTTGAATTTATTTAGTTACTGTAGCTTTTGGTTTAGGGTTAGGGTATAGTGTTTAGGTTTTAGGGTTTAGGGTGTAGGGTTTTTTTATTACCATAAAAGTAAAAGATGCAATGTCCTTAAAAGGCGAAAAGCTTAGAAATCTACCGCTCACAAAGCTACAAGAAACATAAAGAGCTAAACCCCCATATAAGTACATTAGAAGAAGAAAATAAAACAAAAGAGCAAAAACAACATCTAAAAAGCATAAGAGCGAAAGGAGATAGAGTAACACTAAAATAAAACATGAAAAATAAAAAAAAGGTTGAGCCAGCAGCAGTTCATGATTCCTTTGAGAAAGCAAGATAAACAAGATCCATAACAACAACACTAGGGATGATCGAGAGATGACTACTCCCTCTATAAAGTTCCAACCTATAAAAGAAATTTGTCAAAAATATTACCAAGGAAAAAGTCAAAGCTAAAAGGAATAAGGATTAAGAGAGCAAATGGAGAGAGGTAAGAAAGAGAAGGCACAGGCTCAGTTAAGATCATCTCAAGGGGCAACAATACATATGAGTATCCAAACTTTGTAAAGAAGGGTTACAATCATATGAAAGGATACCAACTAGAGAGATGAGGTGAGTAACACAAACCATCATAGCCAGTATACCTGATTCCAGTAGTGAACCCACCAAACAAAACACACAATAGGCCAATCACGTAAATCCAGTAACCTAGAAGTTATAGCAAGATCATTGGGCAAGCTAATGAAACCAAGTAGTAGCACCACCAAAACCAACACCAACATACCTGATACAAGCCAACATCCAAGGCCAGCACAAACAAAAGGGGGCCAAAGATAGCCATCAATCACTAGAAACCAAAAGTCCCAATTCAAAAAGATCAGGAAAGGATCAATTAGCATACTAAAAGGCTCCAGCAAGAAAAGCAACCAACCAAGATTCCAAAGCCAGCTAAAATCCTCCAACCAAAGCAACTAAGTAAATAATCCATAAGGCAGCCACCAATGAATAGCCCATCATTAGTAACCAATAAAGGAAGGACCCTAGTAGCCAAGGAAAACTAAAAAAGAATAGTCACAAAAACTATTGAACAGAGAGACAACAAACTGATTTTAGCCAACATAGCCTCTTAGCCAACCACCATAGCAGCAGAAAAACCAAGTCAATGTAAAACTAATAGCATCCATCGAGCCAAGATCACCCAAGACAGCCAAGAGAAGAACAGCAACTAAAATACCAACAACCAGCTAACCCATAATAATAACCAAATGTCATAATAACCATGGATGTAATCTCCGTCACCACCACGGTTGTAACCTCCGTCGCTCCACTCGCCTCCATAACTACCACTACTCCAACCACCACCTCCAAACCCACCAACACTTCCAGATCCCCCACCGCTACAAGAATAACCGCCGCCTCCACCTCAACCTTCACCTCCACCTCCACCACCATCAAAACGGTTGATCGGTGTTCCTACCGGGTTCTTCCCATTCTTTGGGTTTAAGTTTAGGTTTATTAGGTTTTAGGGTTTAGGTTTACCTTTTAATTTATTTAGTTACTTTAGGTTTAGGTTTAGGGTTTAGGATTTTTTTTAACTCAAATGATTCCATAATAAAACAAATTACCAATTCAGACAAGACATTATCCTTTAATAACTAATAAAATTGGAAAAATTGAATGCAATTTAAAAATCTACAAAAGTAGTATTTCACAAAATGATTTAATTCCCAGAGATAATAAAATTTGATTTTATAGAAGGCCAATAAAGCTTTGTCGAACAAGCTGAAACCCATATCATCATCTGATTCCTTAGTAGGCTCTTCCTTCTTCTCTTCACTGCAATTAAGGCAATTCTTTTATATCCAATCGGTGATAATTTTACTTTTTATCTTAGTTGGGATATTGAGAACCTAGAAGAAAGAAGTCTGTGAAAGATCCAGACCAATGTTGCCTGGAGGAGCCACACCATTAATAGGTGCAACAAGATCAACACGGGCAACAACACCAACTTTGTATTTCATAACCTCTTTGCTGATTTCTTTAAGATCACATTTTGTAAAAATTAGCTCAACAAGGGTTTAGGGTTTATGGTTTAGGTTTTAGGCTTTTAGGGTTTAAATTTTTAGGGATTAGGGTTTAAGGTTTCTTTTATTTTTTATTTTTTATTTTTTTTAGAAACCCCATATAGGGGGAATTTTATTGCCACAAAAAAAAATTACAAGGTCCCTAAAGGGGATAAACTCCACAACTATTGCTCAAAGAGCTACAATCATCTTAGAGAGTAAATCCCCTATCTAAATACAACCAAAAGAAAAATAAAAGAGTAAGGAAAGCAAAAGATACAAATTGATTAACAAGAGAAGCCAATGGAAGATTAGGGCCAATGCTCTTCAGGATGAGAAAATTCATGACACTATGGAGCAAACCTACAAGAGAACAAGAGAATTGCACCATTAAAAGTGGAAGTAGTAGAAGAAGTAAGGCCCCTTTTAAGGTTGGGAGAGTTAAACCAATAGCAGATGCCACAGAGATCAGCAAATAACCAGCAAGGGGTATCAGGATTCATTAGCAAATTCCAAATGAACATTAACACATTAACAGTAGGAACAGCAGAAGAAGTAAGCCCCCAATTAAAGCTAGGGTAATTAAACCAACAACAAGGGATATCAGGATGATGCATCAGCAAATTCCCAAGAAATAGCAACACTAAATAGAAAATGATCATGCAGTTAATTAGGTAATATAGAAGATCAATCCAATAGGTTGGATTAATTTCTAAGATAAGGGAGTCCAGTATTGTCCAGATTCACCAATCCATGCAAATGTTTAGGAAGAGTAAGTTGACCAAAGAATTTTATACCATCCAATCTAGCACACAAATTGGCAAGGTAATCATCACATGCATTACCCTCACGCCATACATGAGAGATTTTAAAATAGAGTTGAGAAAGGAGAGCTCTAGTCTACTTGAGAAGATAGTACAATTCTGCACTGCCCATTTTGGTGGAAGTCAAAAGATCAATTAGTAGCAGGGCATCCACCTCAATCAAATATTGAGCCAACCTTTTTGAAGGCAAATCTCAAGAGCTTTGTACACTGCCATTAGCTCAACAAAAGGAATAGAGCAAGTATAAAGGGGGTAAGCAAAAGCACATAGGACTTTACCATTAGGGTTTCTAAAAATACCACCATAGCCAGAAGAATTTTGAGAGACAGAGCCATCAGTGTAAAATTTAATAGTATTAACATGAGGTTTTAACCCAATAAGCAATTTTGTCATCTTTACAGTTGGGTTGATCCGTCAAGCTAAAACCCAGTTTATTGGCCACAAATTTACAACCTTTGAATTGTTTGTAGTTAATTAAATTGGCATTGAACAAGTCATGGATATTTTTTAATTCTAGCAATTATCCTCATGTGGTTCATAGGAATCTCATGATATTTTACATCATTTATGTCCATCCATATGAACCAAATAAGAGTGATAGCAGTTATGACTTTAATGTGACCTTTAGTAGTGTTATCGAAATAAACTTCAAGAAGCTAGTATAAAGTTAAGGAGCCATTGAATTTGACAATGTTAAAGAGATCATCATACCAAATCCAAAGTTTGGAAGCAATGGCTCATTAACAAAAAACATGATTTACATTCTCAATGTGAAAGAAGCGTGGCATTTTGAAGGTAAGTGAAAACCTTTCCCCACATCAAGGAGTCAACAGGATGAAGTTTTCAAAATAAAATAACAGAAAGAAAAAAAAGTAGGAATAGTGTTATTCCAAAGTTTGAAAAACACATTGGAAAAATCATGAGCTTCTTTAATATGAATCAAACATTTTTAAAGTTGAAATCCTTGTTTTGAGAAAGCTTAAAAGGATCGATCATGATTGCTAGGTATGATAGGAATAATAGTAAGCTTGTTTAAAAGGAAGGTAAACTATTGTTCCACATATTATTCTTCTAGAGAGAGTTCACTTTAATAGCAGCAGTGGAATGGGTAGATAGTAAATCATCAATGGACCCACCTCTAGTCTAGTTGTCTTGCCAAAAGAAAGAGATGCCAGAGTTAATCCCCCAAAAAATTAATGATTCAACATCCCATTTGATGGAATAAAGTCTTTTCCAAATAGGAGAGTTTCCCGCTTTATAGGGGCAAATGAGAGGGTGCTTACCCTGACAGTATTTAGCAGTCATGAAATTATCCCAAAGACTATTGTTACTCCTAAAATTCCACCAAAGTTTATAGGAAAAAGTAGTGATAGCTTTCTTGATAGGATTACATCCAAGACCACCTTGAGAGTGCCATAGCTTTTATACCAAGAGGTCATTCTTTTGGAATTGTTTGAACCCCAAAAAAATTTAAGGAGATGCTCAATTCTATTAATGGTAGAATTGGTCGGCACAATGGTTTGAATGAGATATAAAGGCATGGAGTTAAGGGTTCTCTTAATCAAAGTGAGCCTATCACCAAATGAGAGTAAATGAAATTCCCAAGCAGAAATTTTATTAGAGATATTTATGATTAACTCATCAAAATGATGAGATTTTTTCTGACCTTTAAAAAGCAGAGCACCAAGATAGTTAATAGGAAGTTGTTGTTACTGGAAATTAGTAATTCTCAAGATTTGGTTGATCCTATTACTAGAGATTTTAGAGGAAGGAATGAAACAACTTTTTCCTTCATTAAGAAAAAGACCACTTTCATTGCAAAATTTATTTAAAAGATTCTTAATAGTTTTAATGTGAAGAATAGAGACATTGTAAAAGATTATAAAGTCATCAGCAAAACTAAGATGAGAGACAGAAAGACCACCTTGAGTTCTAAAAAATATGCTAGGGTTATTAAAGAAAAGATCATTCAGGCTCCTCAAAAGATATTCAACAGCAATAATAAAAAGAGAGGGTGAAAGGGTATCATTTTGTCTCATCAAAGGGAAAAAACCAAGGGACTCACCATTCATGATAATGAAGAACCAAACATTGGTAATACAATGTTTGATAAGGCGGATAAAATTATCAGAAAATCCAAGTAAATGAAGAATTTGAAAGAGGAAATCCCAAGAGAGGCTGTCAAAAGCTTTAGAGATGTCCAATTTGAAAAGGATGTTGCCACCTCTGATAGGAACATCAATGTCATGAATCGACTCTTGGGCTAGAAGTATATCGAGATATAGCTCTACCTTTAAAGCGTTTGGTTGGGGAAATAATTTTAGAAGCGTGGACTAATTCTATTAGCAATTAATTTAGCAATGAGTTTATGAAAGAAGGTGCAAAGGCGATAGGTGAAATCTCCCCAAGATTCAGGATTATTAATTTTGGGAATGTGAACAATAGAAGGGCTAGAAAAATATCTAGGTAAGGGGTTGCCATCAAAAAAGTCAACAACAAACATCAACAAGATCAGCTTAATAATAGGCCAATAGTGCTAAAAGAATTGAGTCGTGTAGCCTTCAGGGTAGCAACAAAATCAGTGTTCATGCTATTGAGAATACTACCAATCTCAGATTCCGTAGGATGCAAAATGAGCAAGTGGTTGTCAACATTAGTAATCATTGAGGGAATCAGGTGTGTGTTGGAGAGGGCTTCTAAGGAAGGGTTGTTGTTTAATAAGTTTTTAAAATATTGTATGACAGAATCTTTAATATCATTATTGTCAGTGATCTAGCTGTCATTATCATTTTTGATTTTTTTAATAAATTTTAAGGCTTTCTTATTTTTGAAAAGAGAATGGAAATACCTTGTATTTCTATCACCATCAACAATATGTTTGCTAGCAGCCTTTTGCTGCCAGTAGGTTTCCTCCATGTTTTAATAATTAATCAAGTTATCTTAAAATGCATTCAACTCCTCAAGCTTAGTAGAATCTGTCAAAACAACATCTTCAAGAGAACAAATTAATTGCTTCATATTTTTGAGATTGGCAAAAAGATTTTTAAAATGATGCTTGTTCCACCAATTTAGGTTTTGTTTAAGCCTTTTAAGCTTAAGCTAAAGGAGAATCATGCCTTTAATGGAATTATCCAGATGAATAGGGGCCATCCAATTAATGGAAACAACATTTATGAAATCACTATGTTGGATCCACATATTTTGGAATCTAAAGAAGTAGGGGAGGAAAGTCTACTGGAAGGATTTTTGACAAAAATCAGAAGCGGAGCATGGTTAGATAGAGTTCTGCTCAAATGTTCAACAGAAGTAAGGGGCCATTGATTGATCCAAAGGGAATTAAAGAGGGTCCTATCAAGCCCTTTGAGTTATGCCATATAGTCGGGAAAAGCCAATATCAATTAGATTGCAATCAAAGATCATATTAGAAAAATCTTCCATGGAATGAATGCTAAGAGAGAAACCTCCCCTTCTTTCTGAAGAAGCGAGAATAGTGTTGAAATTACCCCCAACCAACTAGGGTTTGTTGATAAAAGTGGCAAAGGTTCATAAGTTATCCCAAAGGATGTTCCTACCATCTCTATTACAAGATGCATAAATAAAGGAACCAAGAGTAGAAATTTCACCCAATGAGATTTGAACATTAGCCAATTGTTGAAGATCGTCAAGGATAGAGATGTTGACTAAATTATTCCAAAAGCACCAAATTATATTGCTAATATTATAGAAGAAATTTTGAAAGCCAAGCATTCTAGCAACATGGGTGATCTTAGAAGAGTGTATGAATAGTTCAATAACAACAAGTAAGGCTATGTTATGGGTACGAAAAAAGCTTCTAATACGATTACGGACAATGAGAATCCCAATACCCCAAACATTCTAAATAAGAAGATTAATCATAATAAAATAGAAGAAAAGGAAAAGAGACAACTGAAAAAATAAAAAGCAAGAAGAAGAGACAACATGAAACAATTATTTATGGGAAGTTAGAGAAGATCTAGTCATTCTGGTGGAGCTATTAGTGAACATTCAAGCTATAAGAGATTTTTTTAATAACATTCAAGCTATTAGTGAACATTCGAGAGAGAGTGATTTATGATATTTAGAATAGGACCAGTATCTATCAAAGCATTCATAATGGTAATTTCCCCTTCTTCAGTGTCAGAATTAAGTTGAGAAATTGGGTTAGCATGTGTATCACTCTGTAGGGTAGGAGAAGGAGAGGTTGTGAAGCCATTAATAGCACAGATTTCATGCTCAATTTACCTTTCAGATTTTGTTCTATGACCAAAGGATCACCATTTTTCTAACTTTTTTCTTTCATCAGTTGAACAATTGTGGAATTTGATTTTAGATTTTGATCCAACCTAAAGTTTCCATTCAAATCACCACTAGGGTTCATATGAGTCTCCGGGTTCACTAGCCAAGGGGTAGATTAGGCGAGTCAAGGTATTGCCTTGAGGAGCCAAATTATTACAATTAGAAGCAATATTAGGTAAGTATCATTAGCCTCCTCACGAACCTCATAAGCATTATTTTTAACATGCTCAGATGGCTCTTCAATAGGAAAATTAGTAGATAATAAAAGAGTAGGGGTCAAGGAATGAGTTCCATTTTGAGTGACTTTAGGCACATAAGCAAATTTATTGATTTTTTCATTTGCTAGAGAGGGATTAGGATCAATTTATTCTTTTAAGATGAGGATGCAACACAAAGCATTGAATGATCATGACCATGAATCTGTGTGCAAAAATAGGAAAATTTTCAAATTCCACTTTTTGATTATAACCAAATTTCTCAGAGCCGATCCATACTTCTTTAGGATACTTTTTTGGTAATATCAATCTCAACCAAAATACAAGCAACTGAAGGCCGTGATCTCGTAGTGGTGGCTTGATCAATTTGAAGAGGCTGACCAAAGAGAGCACCAACCATAAAGAGAACTTGATGTGTAACATAGTGTATTCTCATATTAGGAAGAGCTAGCCATAAAGGAATAATTGGAGATTCCTCTTTTACATCAAAAAGAGGAGACCATTTCAAAAGCCTCATTTGATAATTATACACAAAGTAGGGACGAAAAAAACTCTTGAGTAATCTAAGTCATTATATAGAGAATAAGAATATGCCTAGGATCAATCAAACCGACAATGAAAATTCTAGAGAGCTTTGGGCTATGAAACAATGATCGGATGTTATTGAAAGTTGGCCAACGTAAGAAAAATTTACCAACTAAAGAGAATTCAAAAAGCCAACTTTTCCATCAAGATCGCACATAACAGTGGGCATCCACGAAAGAGGTTGAGATCAAATTGAATAGGGAAGAGTTCTTACCAGATAATGCATTCTTGAAGGACTTAACAACAAGTAGAGTAACAGATGAAGTCGGATCCATAATACATTGTAACTCATAAGCCATAGTCGACGCCTCCAAATTCGAAAAGCGCCATTGAAAGAGCAAAGTGAAACTCACATTAGCGGCCAATCAGAGATAAAAAAATCAAAAATTATGATCGAGAAGGATCGAAGATCGACCAAGCTACAAGGAAAATGAAAGGAACAGATCGCTAGAAACCCAGAGAGCAAGAGGGTGGGGTGGGTTTAGTTTATTTAAGGGATTAGGGTTTAGGGTTTAGGGTTTATAGTTTAAGGTTTAGGGTTTAGAGTTTTTTAGGGTTTAGGGTTTAGGGTTTAGGGTTTAAGGTTTAGGTTTGTAGGTTTAGTGTTATAGGTTTAGGGTTTAAGGCTTAGGCTTTAGGGTTTATGTTTTTCTTTTTCTTCTTAAAGTTAAGCAAATCAGTAGGTTTAGGTTTATTTAGTTTATTTTTTATTTATTTTAATTTATTTTATATTTTATTTTTACTTAGGTTTATTTTTTTTTATTTAGTTTAGTTTATTCATTTTAGGTATATTTATTTTTAGTTTAGGGTTTTTATTTTACATTATTTATAGGTTTAGGTTTTTTTAAGGTTTAGGTTGAGGTTTTTATTTTATTTTCTTAGGATTAGGTTTTAGGTTTTTATTTTAGGTTTATTTTTAAGTTTTATTTTTTAGTTTGGATTTAGGTTTATTTTTAGTTTAGTTCAGGTTTGGGTTTAGGTTTAGTTTATTTTAGGTTTAGGTTTAGGTTTTATTTATTTTAGATTAGTTTATTTTAGTTTAGCTTTAGGTTTATTTTATATTTATTTTAGGTTTAGTTTTTTTTAAGTTTACAGTTTAGGTTTTATTTTATTTTATTTATTTTTTAGGTTTAGGTTTTCATTTAGTTTTTATTTTATTTTATTTTAGGTTTATTTTAGTTTTATTTTATTATGTTTTTATTTTATTTAGATTTTTATTCTTAGATTTATTTTATTTTTTAGTTTAATTTAAGTTTTTACTTATTTTATTTTGATTTATTTTTATTTTTTATTTCATTTAAATTTACATTTAGGCTTAGGTTTTAATTAAGGTTTTATTTTATTTTATTTATTTATTTTATTTAGGTTTAGGTTTTTTATTTATTTTATTTTTACATTTTATTTATTTTAGGTTTAGGTTTTAGGTTTTAGTTTAGCATTTTGGGCTTCTTTAAGGTTTAGGTTTAGGGTTAGGTTAGGTTTTAGGGTTTAGTTTAGGTTAGTTTAGGGTTTAGGTTTAGGGTTTAGGTTTAGTGTTTCTTTAGGTTTAGGGTTTTAAGTTTAGTGTTTAGGGTTTAGGGTTTAGGGTTTAGGGATTAAAGATTAGGGTTTAGCTTTTGGCATTTAGGGTTTTAGGGATAAGGTTTAGGTTTTAGGGTTGTAGGTTAGGAATAGAGTTAGTGTTTTTTTTTTTTTTATTTTTTATTTTTAATTTTTAGTTTTATGATTTAGGGTTTAGTGCTTTAGGTTTAGATTTTTTTTTAATTAAGTAAGTTGGTAGGTTTAGGTTCATTTAGTTTAGTTTATTTTATATTTTATTTTTACTTAGGCTTTTATATTTAGTTTAGTTTATTTATTTTTCTTATATTTATTTATTATTTAGGTTATTATTTTACTATTTTATTTTTTTAGTTTAGGTTTAGTTGGTTTATTTTTATTTTATTTTTTTAGGTTTAGATTTTATTTTTATTTTAGGTTTTATTAGGTTTTATTTTTTTAGGTTTAGGTTTATTTTAGTTTATTTTATTTTAGTTTTGGTTTAAGTTTAGGTTTCATTTATTTTAGGTTTATGTTTTATTTATATTAGTTTAATTTATTTTGATTAATTTATTTTTATTATAGGTTTAGTTTTTTTTTACTTTAGGGTTTAGGCTTTATTTATTTATTTATTTTTTAGGTTTAGGTTTTCATTTAGTTTTTATTTTATTTTATTTTAGGTTTATTTTATTTTTTTATGTTTAGTATTTATTTTATTTATGTTTTTTATGCTTGGGTTTATTTTATTTTATTTTATTTTTTTAGGTTTTTACTTAATTTATTTTAGTTTATTTTTATTTTTTATTTTATTTTTTATTTAAGTTTTTATTTTATTTTATTTTTTTATTTTATTTAGGTTTAAGTTTTTTATTTATTTTCTTTTTAGGTTTTATTTAGTTTAGGTTCAGGTTTTTAGGGTTTAATGTTTAGGGTTTATGGCATAGGGTTTTATGGTTTAGGGTTTAGGGTTTAGGGTTTGGGGTGTAGGGTTTTAGGGTTTAAGGTTTAGGTTATAGGGTTGTAGGTTTAGGGTTTAGTGTTAAGGTTTTTTTTTTATTATTTGTTTTAGGCTTTAGGTTTAGGTTTTAGGTTTAGGGTTCAAGTTGATGGGGATAATGTCTCCTTCACTTTATTTTATGAATTTTTATAAATTTTTGAATTCATTTAATTTTATCCTATTTATTAGTCATTAAAGGATAATGTCTTCTTTGGTGAGGAAATTCTTGTTAATTAAACAAGAAATTATTCCTCAATAGGCTCTTCCTTCTTCTCTTCCACAATAGAGTAGTAGTAGCAACAGCGAGAGCAATAGTAAATTTGCTGAGATCCTTCAAATACTCCTTAAACTTATCATCCTGTGCATATGTGTAATCAGTGGCAATCACAATGGTGAGGACATTCTTGTAAGCGTTTATGAACATGTAGAGTTTGTAGAGAGGGTAGAAGTAAACATTGAAAGGACCAAAACTTCTCGATGAGATCATCTTCAGGTCAAGTACCTCATGAACGAACCATCCATAGGCGAATGATAAGGCCATAAGAGAATGGCCTAATGCCCGCTTAGGGAGAGTAGCCTAAGGATCCCATTATCATCTTTTTAATCAGAGCGGGTGATAATTTCAACAATAACCTTGTTGATCTTTGTTGGGATGTTGAGAACACAGAAAAGAAGTCATGAAGGATCCATACCAATGTTACTGAGGAACCCCAACATCAATAGGTAGACCAACATGGGTAGCACCACCAACTTCATATTTCACCTCTTCTTACTTCTTTAAGATCACCTTTCATAAAATCATTTCAATCGAGGTTTAGGTTTAGGTTTATTATGTTTTATGATTTTAGGGTTTAGGGTTTAGGTTTAGGGTTTAAGGTTTATTTAGGTTTTTTTTAGGTTTAGGAATTTATTTAGGGTTTAGGAATTTAGGGTTTTAGTTTATGGTTTAGGATTGTAAGTTTAGTGTTGTAGGTTTAGGGTTTAGGGTTTAGGGTTACTTTTAGGGTTTAGGGTTTAGGATATAAGGATTAGGCTTTTTTTTTAAACTTAAGTAAACTCGTAGGTTTAGGTTTATTTAGTTTATTTATTAATTATTTTAGTTTATTCTATTATTTATTATTATTTAATTTTTTTAATTTAGTTTAGTTTATTTATTTTAGTTTAGGTTTTTATTTTAGTTTATTTTTAAGGTTTAGGTTTAGGTTTAGGTTCTATTTTTAGTTGAGTTTAATTTTTATTTTATTTTTTAGGTTTAGGTTTTATTTCTTATTTTTACTTTTAGGTTTAGGGTTTTATTTAATTTTTTTAAGTTTAGATTTTAAGTTTTTATTTTAGGTTTATTTTTTATTTTAGGTGTAGGTTTATTTTTAGTTTATTCTATTTTATTTACTTTATATTTAGGTTTAGGTTTGGTTTATTTTAGGATTAGGTTTAGGTTTTATTTATCTTAGTTTAGTTTATTTTAGTTTAGGTTTAGGTTTATATTATTCTATTTATTTTATTTTTATTTTATGTTTAGTTTTTTTTAGTTTAGGGTTTAAGTTTTATTTTTTATTTATTTTTAAGTTTATTTTTTATGTTTAGGTTTTTATTTAGTTTTTATTTTATTTTAATTTAGGTTTTTTATTTTCATTTTACATTTAGTTTTTTAATTAGGGTTTTTTATTCTTAGTTTTAATTTATTTATTTAGTTTAGTCTAACTTTTTATTTATTTTATTTTAGTTTAACTTTAATTTTTTAATTCATTATATTTTTAGATTTAGGTTTATGTTTTAATTTAAGTTTTTATTTTATTTATTTTAAGATTTTTTAATTTATTTTATTTTTAGGTTTTATTTAGTTTGGGATTTAGTTTTTTGGTTTTTAGTATTTAGGGTTTAGGGTTTTGGGATAATTTTAAGGTTTAGGGTTTAGTCTTATGGTTTATTTATTTATTTATTTTTTATTTTTATTTAGGGTTTAGGGTTTTTTAGTGTTTAGGGTTTATGGTTTAGTCTTAGGGATTTCTTATTTATTTGTTTTTTATTTTTATTTAGGTTTAGGATTTTTTAGTGTTTAGGGTTTAGGGTTGTAGGTTTAGGGTTTAGGTTTAGGGTTAGATTTAGGGTTTAGGGTTTAGGGTTTAGAATTTAGGGTTTAGGGTTTAGGGTTTAAAGTTTAGGGTTTTTTTAGATTAAGTAAATTGGTAGGTTTAAGTCTATTTAGTTTATTTTTTTATTTATTTTAGTTCATTTTATTTATTTTTATTTAGACTTATTTATTATTTTTATTTTATTTAGTTTATTTATTTTAGGTTTATTTAATTTAGTTTAGGTTTCTTATTTTAGTTTATTTTTAAGATTTAAGTTTAAGTTATTTTTTAGGTTTATATTTTATTTTTTATTTTTTGGTTTAGGTTTAGGTTTTTATTTTATTTTTTTTAGGTTTAGGTTTTAGGTTTTTAATTTAGTTTTATATTTAGGTTTTAATTTTTAGTTTAGGTTTATTTTTATTTTTAGTTTATTTTATTTCATTTAGTTTAGGGTTCAGGTTTAGTTTAATTTAGGTTTTGGTTTAGGTTTTTATTATTTTAGTCTAGTTTATTTTAGTTTATCTCAATGTTTTTTTTATTTTTTTATTTTAGGATTAGTATTTATTTTTAGTTAAGGGTTTAGGTTTTATTTTTTTCTTTATTTTTAGGTTTTATTTATAGGTTTATTTTTTAGTTTTGGTTTTTACTTTTGTTAGTTTTTATTTTATAGGTTTTTATTTAGTTTTTATTTTATTTTATATTAGGTTTATTTTATTTTTATTATATGTTTAGTTTTTATTTTATCTAAGTTTTTTTATTTTTAGGTTTATTTTATTTTGTAATTTACTTTAGATTTTTATTTTATTATTATTTTAGTTTTGCTTTTAGTTTTTTATTTTATTTTATTTTTAGAATTAGGTTTGGGTTTAGGTTTAAGTTTTAATATAGGTTTTTATTTTATATTATTATTTTTATTTAATTTAGGGTAAGGTTTTTTATATTTATTATATATATAGTTTTTATTTAGTTTAGGTTAAGGTTTTATTATTTTTAGGATTTAGGGTTTTGGGTTTATGGCTATAAGTTTTAGGGTTTAGGGTTTAGGGTTTCTTGTTTTGGGGTTAGGTTTAGGTTTCATCTTATTTTAGGTTTTAGGTTTGAGTTTAGGGTTTTAGGTTTAGGGTTGAGGTTAGTTTTAGGTTTAGGGTTTCTTATGGTTTATTTATTTTAATTTTTTATTTAAGTTTAGGGTTTAGAGTTTTAGGTTTAGGTTTAGGGTTTAGGTTTAGGGTTTAGATTTAAGTTTAGTTTATTTAGTTTAGGTTATAGGGTTTAGGTTGTAGGTTTAGGTCTAGTTTAGGGTTTAAAGTTTAGTTTTAGGTTTAGGGTTTTAGTTTTTTTAGTTTAGGTTTAGGGTTTAGGTTTATGGTTTTAAGTTTTGGGTTTAGGGTTTAGGGTTTAGGGTTGTAGGTTTAGGGTTCATGGTTTAGGGTTCAGGATTAGTTCTAGAGTTTAGAGTTTAGGGTTTAAGGTTTTATTTTTATTATATTTTTAATCTTTTATTTTTTTAATTAAATTAAGTAAATTGGTAGATTTTGGTTTATTTAGTTTATTTTATTTTTTATTTTTATTTAGGTTTATTTTTATTTTTATTTAGTTTAGTTTATTTTAGGTTTATATATTTTAGGTTAGGTTTTATTTTAGTTTATTTTATGTTTATGTTTTGGTTTAGTTTTAGTTTAGTTTTATTTTTATTTTATTGTATAGGTTTAGGTTTTTATTTTATTTTTTTATGTTTAGGTTTTACATTTTTATTTTAGGTTTATTTTTAGGTTTTATTTTTTAGTTTAGGTTTAGGTTTATTTTTAGTTTATTATAATTTATTTAGAGTTTAGGTTTAGGTTTAGGTTTTATTTATGTTGGTTTAGTTTATTTTAGTTTAGGTTTATGTTTATTTTATTTTTATTTTAGGTTTAGGTTTTTTTTAGTTTAGGGTTCAAGTTTTTTTATAGGTTTATTTTTTAAGGTTTATGTTTTTATTTAGTTTTTATTTTATTTTATTTTAGGTTTATTTTATTTTTATTTTAAGTTTTCTTTTTATTTTATTTTGGTTTTTTTTTTGTTTAGTTTAGGTTTTTATTTATTTTATTCTAGTCTTGTTTTTATTTTTTATTTTATTTTCTTTTTAGGTTTAGGTTTAGGTTTTGGTCTTAGTTTAAGTTTTTATTTTATTATTATATTTTAGTTTAGGTTTTCTTTTAGGTTTTATTTAGTTTAGGTTTCAATTTTTATCTTCCAAGGGTTTAAGGTTTAGGGTTTAGGGTTTAGGGTTTAGGGCTTAGGGTTCTCGGGTTTAGGGTGAGTTCTAGTTTTGGTTATCAGAACCACCTTAGCTCTCGGCGGATCCACCATCGTATCATCTCCATCTATTGCCACCATTTTGTCCCTCCTGTGTCCATAACCACCACCTCCATATCCACCAGCACCTTCAAATCCCCCAACACCAATGCAATAACTGTCGCCATTGCCTTCACCTCCACCGTAAGATCTAGACTGAGCCTGGTTTACAGTGATGTTCTTGTCGTCAAGGTTTTGTGCATTCTTAAGGTTTAGGTTTAGGTTTAGGTTTATTAGGTTTTAGGGTTTAGGTTTAGTTTTTAATTTATTTAGTTACTTTAGGTTTAGGTTTAGGGTTTGGGGTTTAGGGTTTAAGGTTTAAGGTTAGGGTTTAGGTTTAGGGTTTATGGGTTAGGGTGTAGGGTTTAGTGTTTATGATTTAGGGTTTTAGGGTTTATGTTATTAGAATTTAGGGTTTTGGATTAGGGTTTAGGGTTTAGGGTTTAGGGTTTAGGGTTTAGTGTTATTTAGGTTAGTTTTAAGATTTAGGGTTTAGGGTTAGGGTTTAGGGTTTTTTTTTTAAATTAAGTAAACCTATAGGTTTAGGTTTATTTAGTTTATTTTTTTATTTATTATAGTTTAATTTTTTATTTAGGTTTATTTTTTATTTTTATTTAGCTTAGTTTATTTATTTTAGGTTTTTCTATTTTTGTTTAGGGTTTTTATTTTAGTTTATTTTTTTGGTTTAGGTTTATTTTTTAGTTGAGTTATATTTTTATTTTATTTTTTTCAGTTTAATTTTTATTTATTTTAGTTTAGTTTATTTTTGTTTAGGTTTAGGTTTATTTTAGTTTAGGGTTTAGGTCTAATTCTTTATTTATTTAGGTTTTATTTTTAAGTTTATTTTTTAGGTTTAGGTTTTTATTTTATTATATTTTAAGTTTATTTTATTTTGATTTTATGTTTAGTTTTTATTTTATCAAGGTTTTTTATTCTAAGGTTTATTTTATTTTTTAGTTTAGTTTAGTTTTTTCTTTATTTTATTTTAGTTTATTTTTATTTTTAAAGACAATTCCAAAACAACGATCGGTCATCCTTGATTTCTTAGGTTCCCATCAACCACGACCTTTTAGTGGGATCCACCATCATATCCCGATCTCTCCATTGCCACCACCATGACCTTTGTCACTCCTTTCACCTAGGTTTACCAGGATGATATTTAGCACCTCTAGATCCTCACCACCATTGTGATAATCATCATTTACCTCCAGATCTAGACTAAGTTTGGTTTACGATGATCTTTTAGGTTATTCTTATGGTTTAGGTTTATGTTTTTTAAGTTTTAGAGTTTAGGTGTTCCTTTTAAAATTTATCAACTTACTTTAGGTTTTGGTTTAGGGTTTGGGGTTTACAGTTTAAGGTTTATGGTTAGAGTTTTGGGTTTAGGCTTTAGGGTCTAGGGCATGGAGTTTAGGGTTTAGGGTTTTAGGGTTTATGCTTTTAGGGTTTAGGGTTTAGGATTAGGGTTTAGGGTTTAGGATTTAAGTATTTTAGGGTTTAGGGTTTAGGGTTAGTTTTAGGGTTTAAGGTTTAGGGTTTAGGGGTTAGGGTTTAAAATTTTTATTTTAGGGTTTTTTTTAAATTAAGTAAACTAGTAGGTTTAACTTTACGTACTTCATTTTATTTATTTATTTTAGTTTATTTTCTTTTTTATTTTTATTTAGTTTAGTTTATTTATTTTAGTTTAGGTTTTTTATTTTTATTTATTTTTTAGGTTTAGGTTTAAGTATATTTTTTAGTTGAGTTTTACTATTATTTTATTTTTTTCTATTTAGGTTTTGTTTTTTTTTTAAGTTTAGGTTTAGGTTTTTATTTTATTTTTTAGGTTTAGCTTTTGAGTTTTTATTTTAAGTTTATTTTTAGGTTTTATTTTTTAGTTTTGGTTTTTTTGGTTATTTTAGTTTATATTATTTTATTTAGTTTATGTTTAGGTTTAGGTTTAGTTTATTTTAAGTTTAGGTTTTATTTATTTTAATTTAGTTTATTTTAGTTTAGGTTTAGGTTTATTATATATTTATTTTAGGTTTAGGTTTTTTTAATTTATTTTAGGTTTATTTTTTAGGTTTAGGTTTTATTTAGTTTTATTTTATTTTATTTTAGGTTTATTTTATTTTATTTTCGTTTAGTTTTATTTTATTAAGATTATTTATTCTTAGGTTTATTTAATTTTTTAGTTTAGTTTTAGTTTTTCTTTATTTTATTTTAGTTTATATTTTTTTTTTTTTTTCTTAAGTTTAGGTTTATATTTTAGTTTTGGTTTTTAATTTAATTTAATTTATTTTTTATTTTATTTTGGTTTAGGTTTTTTATTTTAGTTTAGGTTTTAGTTTAGGTTTATTAGGGTTTAGTTTAGGTTTAGGGTTGGGGTTTAGGTTGTTTAGGATTAGGTTTAGGGTTTAGGTTTAGGTTTAGGGTTTAGGTTTTATTTTAGGGTTTAGGGTTAGGGTTTAGGAGTTTAGGGTTTGCTTTAGGGTTTAGGGTTTAAGTTTAGGTTTATAATTTTTAGTTTAGGTTTAAGGTTTAGGTTTTAGGTTTAGGGTTTAGTTAGGGTTAGGGTTTGATTTAGGTTTAGTTTATGGATTAGGGTTAGTTCAGGTTTAGGTTTAGTTTAGTGTTTTTTTTAGTTTAGGGTTTAGGTTTAGGTTTAGGTTTTAGGTTTAGGGTTAGTTTAGGGTTTAGGGTTTAGTTTTGGATTTAGGGTTTAGGGTTTAGGTTTTTTTATAAAAAAAAAATTAAATTTTAGTTTATTTAGTTTATTTTATTATTTATTTAGTTTATTTTATTTTTTATTTTATTTAGTTTGGTTTATTTATTTTAAGTTTATTTATTTTAGTTTAGGTATTTTATTTTAGTCTATTTTTTAGGTTTAGGTTTAGGGTTATGTTTATTTTTTAGTTTAGTTTTATTTTATTTTATTTTTTAGGTTTAGGTTTTATTTTTTAATTTAAGGTTTAAGTTTAAGTTTTTCTTTTATTATTTTTATAAGTTTTAGGTTTTAATTTTAGGTTTTCTTTTTTAGTTTAGCTTAGGTTTATTTTTATTTTATTTTATTTAGTTTAAGGTATAGGTTTAGTTTATTTTAGGTTTAGGTTTAGGTTTTATTTATTTTAGATTAATTTATTTTAATTTAGTTTTAGGTTTAATTAATTTTGTTTATTTTAGGATTAGGTTATATATTTTTTATTTTAGGGTTTAGGTTTTATTTTTTATTTATTTTTGGTTTATAGGTTTAGGTTTTTTAGTTTTATTTTATTATTTTATTTTAGGTTTATTTTATTTTTATTTTAGTTTATTTAATTTAGGTTTTAATTTTAGGTTTATTTTATTTTTTTTAAGTTTATGTTTTATTTCTTTTTATTTTTTTATTTTATTTTATTTTATTTTATTTTAGGTTTATATTTATTTATTTTATTATAGGTTTTATTTATTTAAATTTAAGTTTTTTTTAGGTTTAGGGTTTAGGTTTATATTTAGTTTTAGGCTTAGGTTTAGGTTTAGGGTTTAGTGTTTAGTTAGTGTTTAGGGTTTAAGGTTTAGGTTAGTTTAAGGTTTAGGTTTTATGTTTAGGTTAGTTTAAGGTTTAGTTTAGGGTTTAGGGTTTTATTTTTATTTTAGTTTTAGTTTAGTTTATAGTTTTAGGGTTTATAGTTTAGGTTAGGGTTGGGGTTTTGGATTTTGGGTTTTTTAGGGTTTAGGGTTTAGGGTTAGTTTAGGGTTTAGGTTTTAAATTTAGTTTATTTAGGGTTTAGGTTTAGTTTAGTTTAGGTTAAGTTTAGGTTTAGTTAGTTTAGGGTTTAGGTTTTATTTTTTTAATTAAATATTATTTAGGTTTATTTAGTTTATTTTTATTTATTTGAGTTTATTTTATTTTATATTTTATTTAGGTTTATTATTTTTATTTATTTGGTTTATTTATTTTAGCTTTGGTTTTTATTTTTTTTTAGGTTTAGGTTTATTTTATAGTTGAGTTTTATTTTATTTTATTTTTTAGGTTTAGGTTTTATTTTTTAGTTTAGGTTTAGGTTTTTATTTTATTTTTTTAGGTTTAGGTTTTAGGTTTAGATTTTAGGTTTATTTTTAGGTTTTTTTTTTAGTTTAGGTTTAGCTTTATTTTTAGATTATTTTATTTTATTTAGTTTAGGGTTTTGGATTAAATTATTTTAGGTTTAGTTTAAGTTTTATTTATTTTAGTTTGGGTTTAGATTTATTTTATTTTGTTTATTTTAGGTTTAGGTTTTTTTTATTTTAGGGTTTATATTTTATTTATTTATTTTTAGGTTTATTTTTTAGGTTTAGGTTTTTATTTAGTTTTATTTATATTTTATTTTATTTATTTTATTTTATGTTTAGTTTTAATTTTATTTAGGTTTTAGGTTTATTTTATTTTTTTAAGTTTATAGGTTTTTCTTTATTTTATTTTAGTTTAGTTTTAATTTTTAGATTTTATTTTACATTTGGTTTAGGTAGGTTTAGGTTTAGTTTTTTATTTTATTTAGGTTTTTTTTAGTTATTTTATTTTTTAGATTTTATAGTTTAGGTTTAATTTTTAGCTTTTAGGTTTAGGTTTAGTTTAGGGTTTAGGGTTTAGGTTTAGGTTTATGTTTAGGTTTTGGGTTTAGGATTTAGGTTAGGTTTTAAGGTTTAGGGTTTAGATTTAGGGTTTAGGTTTGTTTAGGTTTAGGGTTTAGAGTTTAGATTAGTTTTAGGGTTTAGGTTTAGGTTAGTTTAGGGTTTTTTTAGAGTTTTGGTTTTAAGATTTAGGGTTTAGTTTAGAGTTTAAGTTTATAGTTTAGTTTTTAGTTTAGTTTTAGGTTTAGGTTTAGGTTTAGGTTAGGTTTAGGTTTATTTGGGTTAGTTTAGATTTAGGTTTAGGTTTTATATTTTTTAGGTTTTGATTTTATTTATTTTAGGTTAGGTTTAGGTTTATTTTTTATTTATTTTATGTTTATTTTTTTAGTTAGTTTAGGTTTTATTATTTATTTTTTAGTTTAGGTTCTTATTTAGTTTTTTTTAAGGTTTATTTTATTTTATTTATGTTCAATTTTATTTTATAGGTTTTTTATTTTCAAGTTTATTTCATTTTTAGTTTAGTTTAGATTTTATTTATTTTGTTTTAATTTAGTTTTTTTATTTTATTTTATTTTATTTTATTTAGGTTTAGGTTTTTTATTTTTTATTATTAATTTATTTAGTTTTAGGTTTTATTTATTTATTTTATTTTGTGGTTTTATTTAGTTTAGGTTTAGGTGTTTAGGTTTTTAGGCTTTAGGGTTTAGTGTTTTAGGTTTAGGGTTTAGGGTTGTAGGTTTTAGGGTTTAGGGTTTAGGATTTAGGGTTTAGAGTTTAGTGTTTTAAGGTTTAGGGTTGAAGGGTGTAGGGTTGTAGGTTTAGGGTTTAGGGTTTAGGTTTGTGGTTTAGGGTTAAGGTTTTTCTTTTTTATTTTTGTTTAAATTTTTTTAAATTTAGTAAACTCGTAGGTTTAGGTTTATTTAGTTTATTTTATATTTATTTTAGTTTATTTTATTTTTTTATTTTTATTTAGGTTTATGTTTATTTTTATTTAGTTTAGTTTATATATTTGAGTTTAGATTTTTATTTTGTTTATTTTTTTGGTTTAGGTTTAGGTTTTGGTTTATTTTTTAGTTTAGTTTTATTTTTATTTTATTGTTTAAGTTTAGGTTTTTATTTTATTTTTTTAGGTTTAGGCTTTAGATTTTATTTTATGTTTATTTTTAGGATTTATTATTTAGTTTAGGTTTAGGTTTATTTTTAGTTTATTTTATTTGTTTAGGGTTTAGGTTTAGGTTTAGGTTTAGTTTATTTTAGGTTTAGGTTTTATTTATTCTTTAGTTTATTTATAGGTTTAGGTTTATTTTATTTTTTTTTATTTTTTTAGTTTTAGTTTTGATTTAGGTTTTTTTATGTTTATTTTTTTAGGTTTAGCTTTTATTTAGTTTTATTTTTATATGTTAGGTTTAGTTTTATTTTGTTTAGGTTTTTTATTTTTTAGTTTAGTTTAGGTTTTATTTATTTTATTTTAGTTTAGTTTTATTTTTAATTTATTTTCTTTTAGGTTTAGGTTTAGGTTGTTTATTTTATTTATTTTTTATTTATTTATTTTCTTTATTTTTTTATTTATTTTTATAGGTTTATTTAGTTTAGGTTTAGGTTTTAGCTTTTTTTTAGGGTTTAGGGTTTAGGGTTTAGGTTTAGATTTAGGTTTAGGGTTTAGGGTTTAGGTTTTGGGTTTAGGTTTAGTTAGTTTAGGTTTAGGTTTAGGATTTAGGGTTTAGGGTTTAGGTTTATTTTAGGTTTTAATGTTTATGGTTTAGGATTAGATTTAAGTTTAGTTAGGGTTTAGGGTTTTGGGTTTAAAGTTTGTTAGGGTTTAGGGTTTATTTAGAGATTAGGGTTTATGGTTTAGGTTAGTTTTAGGATTTAGGTTTTAGGTTTTTTTAGGTTTAGGTTTATTTATTTTAGTTTATTTTATAGTTTAGGTTTAGGTTTATTTTGTTTATTTTAGGTTTAGTATTTTTTTAGTTTAGTTTTTTATTTATTTTTAGGTTTATTTTTTTAGGTTTAGGTTCTTATTTAGTTTTTTTTTAGGGTTATTTTGTTTTATTTTATTTATTTAGTTTAGATTTTTTATTTTATTTTAGTTTAGCTTTTATTTTTATTTTATATTATTTTTATTAATTAGGTTTAGGTTTAGTTTTAGTTTTAGTTTTTTTTATTATTTTTAGGTTTAGGTTTTATTTATTTATTTTATTTTAGGTTATTTAGTTTAGGTTTAGGTTTTTAGGTTTTAGGGTTATGGTTTAGTTTTAGGGTTTAGGTTTAGGGTTTAGGTGTAGGGTTTTAAGGTTTAGGGTTTAGGTGTAGGGTTGTAGGTTTAGGGTTTAGGGTTAAGATTTTTAATTTTTGTTTAAATTAAATTAAACTAGTAGGTTTTAGTTTATTTATTTTATTTTTTATTTATTTTAGTTATTTTTTTATTTAGGTTTAGGTTTATTTTTATTTAGTT
Source organism: Cymbidium sinense (assembly GCA_021442155.1). NCBI lineage: Eukaryota > Viridiplantae > Streptophyta > Magnoliopsida > Asparagales > Orchidaceae > Cymbidium > Cymbidium sinense. The sequence goes on from CM038214.1 coordinate 286,806,712, forward strand.
TAGTTTATTTATTTTAGGTTTATTTATTTTAGTTTAGGTTTTTTATTTTAGTTTATTTTTTTGGTTTAATTTAGGTTTTGGTTTATTTTTTAATTTAGTTTTATTTTATTTTTAGGTTTAGGTTTTTAGGTTTAGATTTTATTTAGGTTTATTTTAGTATTTATTTTTAGGTTTAGGTTTAATTTTAATTTATTTTATTTGTTTAGGGTTTAGGTTTAGGTTTAGGTTTAGTTTATTTTAGGTTTAGGTTTAGGTTATTTATTCTACTTTAGTTTATTTTGTTTTGGTTTAGGTTTATTTTATTTTATTTTAGGTTTAGGTTTTTTAGTTTATATTAGGTTTTTTTTATTTATTATTTTATTTATTTTTTAGGTTTAGCTTTTTTTAGTTTTATTTTATGTTAGGTTTGTTTTTATTTAGGTTTTATTTTTTTAGTTTAGTTGAGGTTTTATTAGTTTAGTTTTATTTTTAAATTTATTTTCTTTTGGTTTAGTTCAAGTTTAGTTTAGGTTTAGTTTATTTATTTATTTATTTTATTTTGCTTTATGTTTTTATTTTATTAATAGGTTTTATTTAGGTTTAGGTTTTTAACTTTTAGGAATTAGGTTTATGGTTTAGAGGGTTTAGGTTTTAGGGTTTAGGGTTTAGTTGGTTTAGGTTTAGGGTTTGTTTAGGGTTTAGGGTTTGTTTTGGGTTTAGGATTTAAGGTTTTTTAGGGTTTAGTGTTTAGGGTTTATGGTTTATGGTTTAGAGTTTAGGGTTTTGGGGTTTAGGGTTTAGGGTTAGTTTTAGGATTTAGGATTTAGGTTTTATGATTTTTATTAGGTTTAGGTTTTATTTATTTTAGTTTAATTTATTTTAGTTTAGGTTTAGTTTTTTTAGTTTAGTGTTTAGGTTTTTTTATTTATTTTTAGGTTTAGTTTTTAGGTTTAGGTTCTTATTTAGTTTTTCTTTTTGTTTACGGTTATTTTATTTTTATTTTTTCTTTTATTTAATTTAGGTTTTTTATTTTGTTTATTTCATTTTTTAGTTTAGTTTAGATTTTATTTATTTTATTTTAGTTTTGCTTTTTTATTTTTATTTTATTTTATTTTACTTTAGGTTAGTTTGTTTTAGTTTAAGTTTTTTTATTATTTAATTTTATTTAGGTTTATGTTTTATTTATTTATTTTATTTTTTTAGGTTATTTAGTTTAGGTTTAGGTTTTTTAGGTTTTTTTAGGGTTTATGATTTAGTGTTTAGGTTTAGGTTTAGGGTTGTAGGTTTTAGGGTTTAGGTTTAGGGTTTAGGGTTTAGGTTTAAGGTTTAGGTTTAGGGGTAGGGTTGTAGGTTTAGGTTTAGGGTTAGTTTTAGGGTTTAGGGTTTAGGTTAAGGTTTTTTTTTTTTATTTTTTTTAAATTAAGTAAACTTTTAGGTTTTAGTTTATTTATTTTTATTTGTTTTAGTTTATTTTATTTATTATTTTGGTTTATGTTTATTTTATTTAGTTTAGTTTATTTATTTTAGGTTTATTTTAGTTTAGATTTTATATTTTAGTTTGTTTTAGGTTTTTTGGTTTATTTTAGTTTAGTTTATTTTTATTTTATTTTAGGTTTAGGTTTTATATTTATTTTTTAGTTTAGGCTTTTTTAGGTTTATTTTAGGTTTATTTTTTTTTTTTTTTTAGTTTAGGTTTATTTATTTTATTTATTTTTTTTAGGTTTAGTTTAGGTTTAGTTTATTTTATGTTTAGGTTTATTTTTATTGTTTAGTTTTTATTTATTTATATTTTTTTATTTATTTTTATGCTGTTTTTTTTTTTATGTTTGATTTAGTGTTATTTTTTTTTGGGTTTATTTGTTTTTTATTTTATTATTTTAGTTTATTTTAATTTTGGTTTAGTTTTTTTTTTTAGTTTATAGTTAGGTTTTATTTTATTTATTTTTTTATTTTATTTTTAGGTTTAGGTTTATTTAGTTTATTTTATTTTATGTTAGTTTAGTTTTATTTTATTTAGGTTTTTATTTTTAGTTTAGTTTAGGTTTTATTTATTTTATTTTAATTTAGTTTATATTTATTTAATTTATTTTCTTTTTGTTTAGTTTAGGTTTTAGTTTAGGTTTTATTTTATTTTTTATTTTTTATTTATTTTGGTTTAGGCTTTTTTATTTATTTTATAGGTTTAATTTAGTTTAGGTTTAGGTTTTTAGCTTTTTAGGGATTAGGGTTTAGGGTTTAGGTTTTAAGGTTTAGGGTTTAGGGTTTAGGGTTTTAGGGTTTAATGTTTAGGGTGTAGGGTTTAGTGTTTAGGGTTTAGTGTTTAGGGTTTAGGTTTTAGGTTTATGGTTTAGGTTTATGATTTTTTTTAACAGAGAACAAATTTATATTCAACATTTCTTCTTTTTGATTTGATCAACCAAGTATCACACCAAGTTTTTAAGACTTAGCGATGACATAGATTAAAATGAGCATGCATAGAGTAAATCAAAACCTTAGATAACTAGAACCATCTCTTAAAGACACATTTCCATAAGCGGATCGGACCATTCACCATTTCTCCATTCCCATCGACCACGGCCTCTCAGTAGCGGATCCACCATCATATCCCCTATCTCTCCCTCGCCTCCACCGGTAACCTCGTCCTCCTCAGCCTCCATGCCACCTGCTCGACCACCACCTCCATATCCAGCACCTCCCTATCCCCACCACCATTATGATAACCGCCTCTACTTTCACCTCCATCGAGATCTAGAGCCTAGTTGTGGTTATGTTCTTGTCAAGGTTTTGGCCATTCTTAGGGTTTAGGTTTATGTTTAAGTTTATTAGGTTTTAGGGTTTAGCTTTATTTTTTTATTTATTTAGTTACTTTAGCTTTAAGTTTAGGGTTTAGGTCTTAGGGTTAAGGATTATGGTTTAGGGTTTAGGATTTAGGGTGTAGGGTTTTTTTTGTTACCATAACAATAAATGATACAATGTCCTTAAAGGCATAAAGCTTAGAAATCTACCGCTCACTAAGCTACAAAAAACCTAAAGAGCTAAACCCCCATCTAAGTACACTAGAAGAAGAGAAGAAAACAAAAAAGCAAAAAAAACATCTAAAAAGCATAAAAGTGAAAGGACATAGAGTAACACTAAAATAAGATATGAAAATAGAAAAGGTTATCGTGAGTTCATGATTCCTTTGAGAAAGCAAGATCCACAACAACAATACTAGGGAGGTGAGTAACACAAAGCTTCATAGCATAGAGTACACCAAACAAAACACACAATAGACATAAAAGAAAGAAGTTACATGGGATCATTGCAAGCTAAAAGCAAAAGTTACCATAGCAACAACATAGTTGATACAAAGACATCCAAGGGTAAAGGGGCCAGCCACCAATCAGAAAGCAAAATTCTAATTCAGATCAAGGATCATTACACAAAAGGCTAGCAACCAACCATGATTCAAAACCGATAGTCCTCCAGCTTTAAATTAAAACATAGCCGAATATTATCATTGGAACCACACTAGCAGAAACCAAGTCAATAAAATAGCAGGTTATCGAAAAGATCAGACAGTAGAAAGAATAGCCAAATACCAACAACGTGTATAATAATAACGTCCCTAACCAATTTGTAACCTCCATCACCACCATGGTAACCTCCATTCCTCTAGCCTCCATCTTTCTCAACCACCACCTCAAATCCAACCCTGCAATAGTTGCCTCGCCTCCTTCACCTGCGCTCCATAGATCTAGGCTGAGCACGGTTGATGGTGTTCCTATCATGGGGTTCGCCCAGGGTTTAGGTTTAGGTTTATTAGGTTTTAGGGTTTAGGTTTATTTTTTAATTTATTTAGTTACTTTTGGTTTAGGTTTAGGGTTTAGGGTTTTTTTTAACTCAAATGACTCCATAATAAACAATAAATTACCAAATTAAATAAGACATTATCCTTTAATAAATAATAAAATATGATAAAATAAAATGCAATTTAAAAATGTACAAAAGTAGTATTTCACAAAATTATTTAACTCAGATATAATAAAATTTGATTTTATAGAGCCAAGCTTTGTTAAAGTGAAACCCATATATCATCGATTCCTCAGGGTTCTTCCTTCTTCTCTTCCACTTTTGACCGGTAGTAGTAGTAGGAGTGGCGGAAGTATCGGTGAATAATTAAATTTACTAGGATCTTTCAAATACTCCTTAACCTTCTTGGCTACGGTGTGTAATATTGGCAATCACGCGATGGGGACATTCTTGTAAGCGTTGATGAACATGTGGGTGCTACGACAGGGTGGGATAAGAGAGGCTAGTGAGAGAAGTGATCATTAAAAGGCCGTCAAAACTTCTAGATGAGATCATCTTGATGAGCTCAAGCACCTCGTGAACCATCATCATACCAGACTGATGACAAGCCATAAGAATGGCTAATCCCAACTTAGCGAGGAGAAGCGACCTCGAGGATCCCACCTTGGCCTTTTTATAGCTCAGGTGATAATTTCAATACCCTTTTGATCTTAGTTGGGATGTTGAGAACCTAGAAGAAAGAAGTGCGTGAATCCAGAATGTTGCTGGAGGAACCCATATTAATAGGTGCCACAAGATCAACAGGGGCAACAACACCAACTTTGTATTTCATAACCTCTTTTCTTACTTCTTTAAGATCACCTTTTGTAAAAATTAGCTCAACTGGGATTTAGGGCTTATGGTTGAGAGTTTAGGCTTTTAGGGTTTATGTTTTTAGGGCTTAGGTTTTAGGGTTTACAATTTAAGGTTTAGGGTATAGGGTTTAGGGTTTAGGGTTTAAGGTTTAGGTTTGTAGGTTTAGTGTTGTAGGTTTAGGGCTTAAGGCTTAGGATTTAGGGTTTAGGTTTTTCTTTTTTTTAAAGTTAAGCAAATCGATAGGTTTAGGTTTATTTAGTTTATTTTTTATTTATTTTAGTTTATTTTATATTTTATTTTTACTTAGGTTTATTTTTTATTTTTATTTAGTTTAGTTTATTCATTTAGGGTTTATTTATTTTTAGTTAGGGTTTTTATTTTACTTTATTTTTTAGGTTTAGCTTTATTTTTTTTAAGGTTTAGGTTGAGGTTTTTATTTTATTTTTTTAGGTTTAGGTTTTAGGTTTTTATTTTAGGTTTATTTTTAGGTTTATTTTTAGTTTAGATTTAGGTTTATTTTTAGTTTATTTTATTTTATTTAGTTTAGGTTTAGGTTTAGGTTTAGTTTATTTTAGGTTTAGGTTTAGGTTTTATTTATTTTAGGTTAGTTTATTTTAGTTTAGGTTTAGGTTTATTTTATTTTATTTTTTTAGTTTTTTTTAGTTTAGGTTTTATTTTTTTTGATTTATTTTTTTAGGTTTAGGTTTTATTTAGTTTTATTTTATTATATTTTAGGTTTATTTTAGTTTTATTTTACGTTTAGTTTTTATTTTATTTATGTTTTATATTCTTAAGTTTATTTTATTTTTCAGTTTAGTTTAAGTTTTTACTTATTTTATTTTGATTTATTTTTATTTTTTATTTCATTTAAATTTAGATTTAGGCTTAGGTTTTAGTTATGGTTTTTATTTTATTTTATTTTATTTAGGTTTAGGTTTTTATTTATTTTATTTATTTTTTATTTATTTTAGGTTTAGGTTTTAGGTTTTAGGGTTTAGGGTCTAGGGTTTTCAGTTTAGGGTTTAGGTTAGTTTAGGGTTTTAGGGTTTAGGGTTTAGGGTTAATTTAGGGTTTAGGGTTTAGTGTTTAGGCTTTAGGGTTTAGGGTTTTAGGGTTTAGTGTTTAGGGTTTAGGTTTAGGGTTTAGGGTTTAGGGATTAGGGATTAGGGTTTAGAGTTTACGGTTTGGGGTTTAGGGTTTTAGGATATAAGGTTTAGGTTTTAGGGTTATAAGTTGGGAATAGGGTTAGGTTTTTTTGTTTTCTATTTTTTATTTTTATTTTTAAGTTTTACAATTTAGGGTTTAGTGTTTAAGGTTTAGGTTTTTTTAAATTAAAGTAGGTTTAGGTTTAGTTTATTTTATTTTTCTTTGTTTATTTTGTATTTTATTTTTTTAGGCTTATATTTTTTAGTTTAGTTTATTTATTTTTGGTTTATTTATTTATTATTTAGAGTTATTATTTTACTTTATTTTTAGGTTTGTTTAAGTTTTAGTTGAGTTTTATTTTTATTTTATTTTTTAGGTTTTATTTTCTATTTTTTAGGTTTAGGATTAGGTTTTATTTTATTTTTTTTAGGTTTAGGTTTAGGTGTTTATTTTAGGTTTATTTTTAGGTTTGTTTTAGTTTAGGTTTAGGTTTATTTTAGTTTATTTTATTTTATTTAGGTTTAGGTTTAGGTTTCATTTATTTTAGGTTTAGTTTAGGTTTATTTATTTTAGTTTAGGTTTAGTTTAATTTATTTTTATTTATGTTTATTTTTTTTGTTTTTTAGTTTAGGTTTATTTTTTTTTTTTTTTTTTTTTTTTTTTTTTTTTTTTTATTTATTTTTAGGTTTATTTTTTATGTTTATTTTTAGTTTTATTTTATTTTATTTTTGGTTTATTTTATTTTTTTATATTTAGTTTTTTTTATTTAGGTTTTATGCTGGTTTATTTTATTTTATTTAGTTTTGTTTAGGTTTTACTTAATTTATTTTAGTTTATTTTATTTTATATTTTATTTTATTTTATTTTTTTTTTATTTAGGTTTAGGTTTATTATTTATTTTATTTTTAGGTTTTATTTAGTTTAGGTTTAGGTTTTTAGGTTTTTAGGGTTTAGGGTTTAGGGCTTAAGGTTTAGGATTTTAGGGTTTAGGGTTTAGGGTTTGGCATTTAGGGTTTTAAGGTTTAAAGTTTAGGTTATAGGGTTGTAGGTTTAGGGTTTAGGGTTAAGGCTTTTTTATTATTTTTTTTTTAGGCTTTAGGCTTTAGGGTTTAGGGTTTAGGTTTTAGGTTCAGGGTTTAAGTTTTAGTTTAGGGTTTAAGGTTTTTGGGTTTTTTTTAATAGAGAACAAATTCTTATTCAACATTTCTTCTTTTCTATTTCATCAACCAATTGACACACCAAGTTCTCTAAGACACAAGCGATGACAGATCAAAATGAGCACATAGAAAATCAAAACCACTGATAACTTCATCTTTCTGTGAAACAGTTCCATAAGCGAGATCGGATAGGATGTTCTTCAATTTCTCAGTTCCCATCGATCACCCACGCTTCTCAAATAGCGGGATCCACCATTATCCTCAATCTCTCTCCCTCCACCAGTTGTAACCTGGTTGCTCCTCCCATAAACCACCTTTGCTGACCACCACCTCCATATCCAACACCTCCAGATCCCCACCACCACCATATGATGCTGCCTGCCTTAGCCTCCACCAGATCTAGAATGAGCCTGGTTGATGGTGATGTTCTTGTCATTAAGGTTTTGGCCATTTTTATGGTTTAGGTTTAGGTTTAGGTTTAGGTTTATTATGTTTTAAGGTTTACATTTATTTTTTAATTTATTTAGTTACTTTATGTTTAGGTTTAGGGTTTGGGGTTTAGGATTTAGAGTTTATGGTTAGGGTTTAGGGTATAAGGTTTAAGGTTTAGAGTTTTTATAAAATAAAAACCCAAATGATTTCATAAAAAATAAGAAATCACCAAATCAAACAAGATAATATCCTCCATCAACTAATAAAATTGAATAAAATAAAATGTAATTCAAAATTTCACAAAAATAGTATTTCATAAAATGATTTAACTCCCAGAGTCAATAAAATTTGATTTTATAGAAGTCCAACAAAGCTTAATCAAACAAGCTAAAACCCATATCATCATCAGATTCCTCAATAGGCTCTTCCTTCTTCTCTTCCACAAAATAACACGAGTAGTAGCGGCGGCCACATGCGTAAAACCTTAAATTTAGATCCTTAAATACTCTAAAACTGGCGGCGTGCGTGGTGTTAGGATCATGGCGGTGAGGACATTGAAAGGTGAGAAAACTTCGATGAGATCATCTTCCGAGAAGCACCTCAAGGACATCAAATCATCAAACATAGGAACGACAAGGCCATATGAGAATGGCTAATTGCAATAACAAGAGAGTAGCCTGAGGATCCCACCATATCACCTTTTTAATAGCTGGGGTGATAATTTCAATAGTACCAATGTTGATCTTTGTTGGGATGTTGAGAACCTAGAAAAAAGAAGTTTGTGAAGATCGGACCAATGTTGCGGAGGAACCACAACATCAATAGGCAATAAGATCAACATAGGCACCACCAACTTCATACAACCTCTTCAGACTTCTTTAAGATCACCTTTCATAAAAAATTAACAGGGTTTAGGGTTTAGGGTTTATTATGGTTTATGATTTTAGGGTTTAGGGTTTAGGTTTTAGGGTTTAGGGTTTAGGGTTTAGGGTTTAGAGTTTAAGGTTTAGGGTTTAGGAATTTTTATGCTTTAGGGTTTAGGACTTTATAGGCTTTAGGGTTTACAGTTTATGATTTAGGATTGTAGGTTTGGTGTTGTAGGTTTATGGTTTAGGGTTTAGGGTTAGTTTTAGGGTTTACTATTTAGGATATAAGGATTAGAGGTTTTTTTTTTGAAAATTAAGTAAATTGGTAGGTTTAGGTTTATTTAATTTATTTATTATTTATTTTAGTTTATTTTATTTTTTTGATTATATAGGTTTTTTTATTTAGTTTAGTTTATTTATTTTAGGCTTATTTATTTTACTTTAGATTTCTATTTTAGTTTATTTTTTAGGTTTAGGTTTAGGTTCACGTTTTATTTTTAGTTGAGTTTTTTTTAATTTTATTTTTTAGGTTTAGGTTTTATTTTTTTTTTTTAGGTTTAGGTTTAGGCTTTTATTTAATTTTTTAAGTTTAGGTTTTAGGTTTTTTTTAGGTTTATCTTTAGTTTAGGTTTAGGTTTATTTTAGTTTATTTTTTATCATATTTACTATAGGTTTAGGTTTAGGTTTAGTTTAGGTTTAGGTTTTATCTTAGTTTAGTTTATTTTAGTTAAGGGTTTTACTTTATTTTATTTTATGTTTACTTTTCTAGTTAGGGTTTAGGTTTTTTTTTTAGCTTTATTTTTTATGTTTAGTTTTATTTAGTTTTATTTTATTTTATTTTAGGTTTTTTACTTTCATTTTACGTTTAGTTTTTATTTTATTTAAGTTTTTTATTCTAAGGTTTAATTTATTTATTTTTTGTTTAGTTTAGGTTTTTATTTATTTTATTTTAGTTTAACTTTACTATTTTAATTCATTTTATTTTTAGATTTAGGTTTAGATTTTAATTTAGGTTTTATTTTATTTATTTTAAATTTCTTAATTTATTTTATTTTTAGGTTTATTTAGTTTAGGTTTAGGTTTTAGGTTTTAGTTTGGTTTAGGGTTTTGGGTTAGTTTTAGGGTTTAAGGTTTAGTCTTAGGGTTTTTTTTATTTATTTCTTTTTTGTTTTTATTTAAGGTTTAGGGTTTTTTAGTGCTAAGGGTTTAGGGTTTAGGGTTGTAGCTTTAGGGTTTACTATTTATGGTTAGTTTTAGGGTTTAGGATTTAGGGTTTAAGGTTTAGGGTTTTTTTTAGATTAAGTAAACTGGTAGGTTTAGGTCTATTTAGTTTATTTTTTATTTATTTTAGTTCATTTTATTTTTTATATTTATTTAGACTTCTGTGTTATTTTTATTTTATTTAGTTTATTTATTTTAGGTTTATTTATTTTAGTTTATTTTTTAGATTTAGGTTTATGTTTATTTTTTAGTTTAGTTTTATTTTTAAGTTATTTTTTAGGTTTAGGTTTTATTTTTATCTTTAGGTTTAGGTTTAGGTTTTTATTTTATTTTTTTAGGTTTAGGTTTTAGGTTTTTATTTTAGCTTTATTTTTAGGTTTATTTTTTTAGTTTAGGTTTATATTTATTTTTAGTTTATTTTATTTTATTTAGTTAAGGGTTCAGGTTTAGTTTATTTTAGGTTTTGGTTTAGGTTTTACTTTTTTTAGTTTAGTTTATTTTAGTTTAGGTTAATGTTTATTTTATTTTTTTTATCTTAGGATTAGGATTTTTTTTAGTTTAGGGTTAATGTTTTATTTTTTTCTTTATTTTTAAGTTTTATTTACAAGTTTATTTTTTAGTTTAGGTATTTATTTAGTTTTAATTTTATTTTATATTAGGTTTATTTTATTTTTATTTTAGTTTTTTTATTTTTTATTTTATTATATTTTTTGGATTATTCTTGGGTTTAAGTTTAGGTTTTAATTTAGGTTTTTATTTTACATTATTATTTTTATTTAATTTAGGCTAAGGTTTTTTCATTTATTATATATTTAGGTTTTATTTAGTTTATGTTATGGTTTTAAGGTATTTAGTTTTTAGGGTTTAGGGTTAAGGGTTTGAGGTTTAGGGTTTAGGGTTTATGGCTATAGGTTTTAAGGTTTAGGGTTTAGGGTTTAGGGTTTAGGCTTTTAGGGTTTAGGTTTAGGGTTTATGGTTTAGGGTTTAGGGTTTCAAGGTTTAAGGTTCAAAGTTTAGGGTTTAGTGTTTCAGGCTAATTTTAGGGTTTAGGGTTTGGGCATTAGGGTTTTGGGTTTGGAGTTTATGGTTTAGGGTTAGTTTTAGGGTTTAGGGTTTAGGCTTATGGTTTATTTTTTTTATTTTTTTTATTTAGGGTTTTTTGGGTTTTAGGGTTTAGTTTAGGTTTATGTTTAAGTTTAGGGTTTACGGTTTAGTTTTTTTTTTTAAATTAAATAAACTAGTATGTTTAAGTATATTCTGTTTATTTAGTTTATTATTTTATTTGCTTTAGTTTATTATATATTTTTTTTTTATATTTGGGTTTATTTTTATTTTTATTTTGTTTAGTTTATTAATTTTAGTTTAGGTTTTTTATTTTAGTTTATGTTTTAGCTTTAGTTTTATTTTTATTTTTTAGTTTAGTTTTATTGTGTAGGTTTAGGGTTTAAGGTTTAGGGTTAGTTTTAGGGTTTAGGGTCATTTTTTAAAAATTGAGTAAACTGCTAAGTTTAGGTTTTTTTTATTTATTTTATTCCTTAATTATTTAGGTTTAATTTTATAATTACTTAGTTTAGTTTATTTCTTTTAAGATTATTTATTTTAGTTTAAGTTTTTTATTTTAGTTTGTTTTTTAGGTCTAGGTTTAGGTTTATGTTTATTTCTTTGTTTAGTTTTATTTTTATGTTATTTTTTAGGTTTAGGTTTTATTTTTTATATTTGGGTTTAGGTTTAGGTTTTGGTTTTTATTTTATTTTTTTATGTTTTTGTTTTCGGTTTTTATTTTAGGTTTACTTTTAGGTTTTATTTTTTAGTTTAGGTTTAGGTTTATTTTTAGTTTATTTTATTTTATTTAGTTTAGAGTTTAGGTTTAATTTAGTTTAGGTTCAGGTTCAGGTTTTATTAATTTTAGTTTAGTTAATTATTGTGTAGGTTTAGGATTATTTTATTTTTATTTTATGTTTAGGTTTTTTTCCTTAGTTTAGGGTTTAGGTTTTATTTTTTTATTTATTTTTAAGTTTTATTTTAAGGTTTATTATGTAGGTTTAGGGTTTAGGGTTAGAGTTTAGGGTTTAGGGTTTAGGGAGTTTTAGGATTTATGCTTTTAGGTTTTTGGGGTTTGGGTTATAGTAGGTTTAAGGGTTTTAGGTTTTCTTGCTATAAGGTTTAAGGTTTAGGTTTAGGGTTTAGTTAGCTTAGGTTTAGGTTAGTTTAGGGTTTAGGTTTAGGCATTATAGTTTAGGAGTTTTAGGTTTAGGTTTAGTTTAGGTTAAGTTTAGGAGTTTAGGGTTGTAGGTTTTAGGTTTAGGATTTAGGTTAGTTTTAGGATTTAGGGTTAGGGTTAGGTTTTATTTTTTATTTTTTTTATTTAGAGTTTAGGGTTTAGGGTTTAGGGTTGTATGTTTAGGGTTTTGGGTTTAGGGTTAGTTTTAGGGTTTAGGGTTCAGGGTTTAGTGTTTATGGTTTATTTAGTTTATTTAGTTTTTTTTTTTTTAGTTTATTTTATTTTTTATTTTTATTTAGGTTTATTTTTTTATTTAGTTTAGTTTATTTATTTTTGGTTTATTTACTTTAGTTTAAGATTTTTATTTTAGTTTATTTTGTAATTTAGTTTTATTTTTATTTTACTTTTTAAGTTTAAGGTTTTTTTTATTTTAGGTTTAAGTATAGGTTTTTATTTTATTTTTTTAAGTTTAGGTTTTATGTTTTTATTTTAAGTTTATTTTTTGGTTTTATTTTTTAGTTTAGGTTTAGGTTTATCTTTAGTTTATTTTATGTTATTTAGTTTAGGGTTTAGGTTTAGTATATTTTAGTTTTTATTTATTTTAGTTTAGGTTTAGGGTTTACTTTATTATGTTTATTTTAGGTTTAGGTTTTTTTTTTTAGTTTAGGGTTTAAGAATTATTT